>JAJSRW010001228.1:0-27500 GCA_022414725.1 Microglena sp. YARC | reverse complement strand
AACACAGACACACAAACACACAAACACACACACAAACACACACACACAAACACACACACACACACACACACAACACACACACAAACACACACACACAAACAACACACACACAAACACACACACACACAAACACACACACAAACACACACACTCACACACACGAACACACACACTCACACACACAAACACAAACACACACTCAGGACTGGGCCATGGGTAATCTGCTGCTGCACATACACACCTACACACCCACCCACTCACACACAGGACTGGGCCATGGGTAATCTGCTGCTGCATAACACACACCTACACACCCACCCACACACATCTCGTAACTTACCCTGCCACTTCAGGCAGTCCTAGCCCGAGGAGGACAATCAGGAGCAGCAGCAGTAGTTAGGTCATGTCACACAAACAAACACACACACAAACACACACACAGGACTGGTCCATGGGTTATCTGCTGCTGCACACACACACACCTACACACCCACCCACACATCTCGTAACTTACCCTGCCACTTCAGGCAGTCCTAGACCGAGGAGGACAATCAAGAGCAACAGCAGCAGCCTGGACGGCTGCATGACTTCTTATGTATGGAGTTGTCTTGCAGAGATTAACGAGGCGCCCGGGGAAATCGTGTCGAGGAGGTCCGGGGACACTTTCCGGATACGGGGTGTTGCGACTTCGGTGGGTTTGGAAAGGTTAACCGGGTGAGGGAGGTTCTTCACTGCTGTTCAAAGTAGATCTTGTTTGTTTCGATGTTTGGCGGGCCTGAGCAATCGAGCAATCGGAAAGGTGGGGGCTGGGTCCGGGGCCGGGAACAGGCTTCGAGGCAGTGTTCCAGTCAGAGAGTGTACCAGTGAGGTAACGCGAGGTGAGCGTGAGTCACCAGGTCCAGGTCCAGGTCCAGGTCCAGGTCCAGGTCCAGGTCCAGGTCCAGGTCCAGGTCCAGGTCCAGGTCCAGGTCCAGGTCCAGGTCCAGGTCCAGGTCCAGGTCCGGGTCCAGGTCCAGGTCCGGGTCCAGGTCCAGGTCCGGGTCCAGGTCCAGGTCCGGGTCCGGGTCCAGGTCCAGGTCCGGGTCCAGGTCCAGGTCCAGGTCCAGGTCCAGGTCCAGGTCCAGGTCCAGGTCCAGGTCCAGGTCCAGGTCCACGTCCAGGTCCAGGTCCAGGTCCGGGTATGCTTGGTTGTAGGTCGATCGCACATACTTCAGTAGGAATGGCTCCGTATATTCCATTAAATTTCGGGGCAAATTGATTCGGCAGGGGAGTCGTGTCTTAAAACATGGCTAGCGCATGTAGACCCATCCTTTCGGTTGACAGTCCTTTCGTTCGACAAAATCAAAAAGTCAATAAAAATCGTCTCTTGACTCATGTATAGGTAATGAGAACGTCTGGTGGGGCGTGGTGTTAAGGGAATCCGTCGTACGCGGGCAGAGAACGGTCTACCACCTCAACTGGACAAGCTACCATCGCGGTCGACAGCGACCTGCAACGCCAAGGGCGACCATAGGGGGAATCGACCCCCGACCCTTCTTCGTTTGAGCAATTTGGTGTACCACTAGACCAATGTATATCACTGAAACGGGCTACTCATGGACATGAATGTCCAAAACGTTATGTTTCACGTCTCTCACGCGGAGTTCCCTAGATCCTGGCTCACAAGGCTACATCTTGGATTCCTGGCCCACCACCGAATTTGGCTCATGAAAAGATTAAAAAATAAAACGTAGATTTCTCTAACAGTTGCAAAACGTGAGATGATGGTTTAATTATATTGTATAATTGATTATATTCTAGAATTAAATGATCACTGTAGCAAAAACTCAGGGGCCCCGTCGATAAAACGATTGTTTAGGGTTCACTTCATCAGTTATTTTTTGCTAAGCCCTTCCTGCATGGTTGTGCAAGTCCCTTTAGCCTATTTAGCCTACCCCTGGTATGTGATATAACTTACAAAACGTGCCCTTCAACGATCCTGATTAAGTGATGGAGAATTGAGGATAATGGAAAGATGCAAAGATAGGAAGAAAAGTAGAAAGATAGCAATACCGGTGTATACATATACATGTACAATTATACTCAAAAAGACACAAAGTTTGGAAGGTTAATTAAGAAATGGTAATTTGTACATTTATAAGTATGTAGTAAGGTATGGTTTTCTACGGAAAGGCTGGCACGTACTTAATTACTTTTTTGTCGAGGGGGTGGGATCCCCCAGGATTACCCATTTGTCCGTCTGTGTGACCGGATGACCGTCTGGCCGTGATGAAGCCTGACACGTCAGATAACGGTCTCGTAACTAACTAATTCCGTTGCCACCTGTCGCCTGTCGCTCCGTTGCGTACACTCTCCGCCATTTTTAGCGTGGCTTCCGACGCTGCATAGAACTTGTTACCGGTATGCACTTGCCAGCCTGTGTGCCATATTAGAAGTTAGCCCACGTGCCAGCCTGTACGCAAGCTCTGGATGTACGATTGGAAGGTACAGTTTCTACACTCGTACTGCCTCTTGTACTGCCCTGATATGGTAATACACTGGTACCCTAACCTGAGGGGCGGAGCAATGGCTGCCCTAAATCAAAAGGCTGGCCTACATTGCAACCAACTACAATCCATTCTACCTCGTACTGCCTCTTGTACTGCCCTGGTATAAACCTGGCCTACATTGCAACCAACTGCAATTCCACTCTACCTCGTACTGCCTCTTGTACTGCCCTGGTATAAACCTGGCTAACATTGCAACCAACTGCTATTCCAATCTACCCCAATAGATAGCTGGAAACTAGCTGCTTGGTGGGACGCATTGACCAGGGTAATTCAAAGCACGCGCTTTTGCGCTTTTGAGCGCTGACTTTTTGTCCCCCTCAGCGCTCCAAGCGCAGTTTTTTGCAACCCCTTGTGGGCGCTGCAAGCAATTTTTGCGTTTTTTGCACTACAAAGCGCAGTTATTTTGTTTTCAAGTGCGCTAAAGCGCTGACCAATTTGGCCATTTGCAGTACCCTGGCAATGACAGCACATTGGCTTGTAAACTTTAAATGAAGTACCCTGGTATTGACAGCACGTTGGCAAGTAGATTTTAACATGAAATGTAATTTAATGTAATTGGCAGTCTCACCATGCCAAGTCCCGTGTGCTTGATGTTCAGTGAGTGTATCGTCTAGTACAGACGATCACAGTTCCACTGCATGAACCAAGTCCCGTGTGCTTGATGTTCAGTGAGTGCAGTGTTTCTGTTTTCGACGACGCGTCGCCATTCCGTCGTCAATCCGTAGAAAACTACACCCCCAGACCCCCCGATATCGGGACGCGCTGCCCCCCGACCCCCCCAAGCTCCGCACTTCGCACTCTGCCATGTAATGGCTACGAACTATCCTGAAATCAGGGTTGAGTAGTCTAAGTAGCTACTCGACCTGGTATACAGAAATCTGAAATAAAAAACACTGAGTGAGTGTATCGTCTAGTACAGACGATCACAGTTCCACTGCATGAACTAGCTGTTAGTTTGCCAATGTCTGCCAAGTCCCGTGCTGGAGTTGTCATTTCCTGTTGCCTCACAATGTCGGTTGTACCCAAGATGCAGCTGTGTTCAGGGTATAGCTTGACACTTGACACATCATGCATTTGCAATCAGATTTTAGCACGGAAGATATCGATATTGTAATGATTTTAAAGCTCATCTTTCAATAACAGTTAACATATGCCCTCCATGACACTACATTCTTTACTTTATACTTGTAGAATAGTATTTCAGATTTCTGTAGTCCAGGTCGAGTAGCTACTTGGACTACTCAACCCTGATTTCAGGATAGTTCGTAGCCATCGCATGGCGGATGGAGCGCGAAGTGCGGAGCCTGGGGGGGTCGGGGGGCAGCGTGTCCCGATATTGGGGGGTCCGGGGGTGTAGTATTCTACAGAATGAATGGCGGCGGAATGGCGACGCGTCGTCGAAAACAGAAACACTGTTCACGATGTTGGCAGTACACAAGATGCAGCTATGCGATGTTGCAGTCCAAGGCCATTGACCGTTGCACTCTACAGGTATACAGTAAATAATGTAATGTCATTGGGGGCATATGTATACTGCTATTGAAAGATGACCTAAAGAATGATGACAATGTCGATATCTTCCGTGATACAATCTGATTACAAATGCATGAGGTGTCAAGTACTCAAGTGTAGGGGCCGGCAAATCATATGATGCTGACCAAAGGCGAGTATGATATCATATGCTATTGTACATCAATGGTAACTTGGGCCAATACAGGCTGACGGCATCATATGATATCATACTGCCGTTCCCTAATCAAGTGTGTCAAACCATGTCTGAAAGGTATCCTACATTAGACGGCTGGTGGAACCTACTTCCCTTTCCCTTTCACAAGGTTGGCGGCAAACATAGCCTGTCCTGTTGTATTAGCGATTGTCAAGTCCTCCAGCATGTTGTTGCTGGTGCTGGACCAGGAACAACATGCTTGAGGATTTGACAGTTGCAAATACAACAGGACAGGCTATGTTCGTTCGCCGCCAACCGGCGCTTAAGTGTTCGCGGCTGCAGTCAACTGCCATGGTAGGTAGCTTTGTCCAGGTAAAGTAGCAACCCGTTCCCTACCGCCGTAAGTCGGGGCTCCTTTACCACGCCCCACCAGGCGTTATCATAACTTTCGCCGCAAACCTTGTGGAAGGGTAAGGTAAGTAGGTTCCACCAACCATCTAATCCTGGTGCGGTGCCATACCAGAAGCTGCAAGATGTGGTTGAGCCGGTTGAGATGTGGTTGAGATGTAGTTTAGATGTGGTTGAGCCGGTTGAGACTGGTTGAGATGTGGTTGAGCTGCGAGATGTGGTTGAGCCGGTTGAGCTTGGTTTAGATGTTGTTGAGCCAGTTGAGACTGGTTGAGATGTGGTTGAGCTGCGAGATGTGGTTGAGCCGGTTGAGATGTGGTTTATTTAGATGTAGTTTAGATGTTGTTGAGACGGTTGAGACTGGTTGAGATGGGGTTGAGTGTTTCTGTATAAGTACTTTCGTTATGGGTTCATTATATTCGCATAGGTGATTCATAGTTGTACCCGTTCTCCTTTTTGCGTCACTTCATAGTTAACAATGCTAAAACATCAATCGATTCAATAAAATTCAATTACATCAAACTAAATTAATTTAAATCAGATACTAATTCATACAAATCAAAAAATTCATTATAACCGCATAGGTGATTCATAGTTGTAGTAGTGGAAGTAGTTGTTTGAAACGTTTAATATTGATCCAAGTGCACAATGTAGTGGAGTAAATGAGTAACTGATATTACGGTCGTAGAGTATAGGCTATTATTTGGTATATAAAATGGCACAGGTGTGTGTGTGTGTGTGTGTCTGTGTATTGTGAGTGGGGTGGGTGGGTGGGGGAGGGGGGCGTATTACCTAGTTTCTATCTCAGTTGCGTGGCCAGAATGTGGGTGAGGGTATGAGTATAGCTTTTCTTGTAACTGATATTATGGTCGTAGAGTATAGGCTATTATTTGGTATATAAAATGCATATTATTAGGGTTAGTAGAGGGGGGGGGGGGGGGGGGGGAGGGGTTTAGCGCTGCTAGCGCCAAAATAACTCCCATAGTCATAGCTTTAGTTAGAGGTAAAGAGAAATAGCACGCCGTCGTGGCTGGAAACGAAGCGTGACAGTAACGGAGGGTGAGGGTACGAGTACCAGGTCCCCCAGGAACAGTACGCTGAAAGGTAAGTAGGCCGTTAAATGCTGAGGATAGAAACATTATTTTTGAGAAAATGAACATTGAACCTGAATTGGTGGATAAAAATCCAGTATGAAGCTGGTCATGAATCCTGATTCCTTTGAAGGATGGGAATACTTTATACAATTTATAAAACAATGCGATAATAATCGCACAATTAAATTGTCATCCCAGCTGTGATGATGATTGAATTGTATTGTAGAATTAAATTATCACTGTAGCACGAACTCAGGGCACCCGTCGGTTAAACAATTGTTTGGGGTTCAGTTCATTAGTGCTTTTTCTTTTTAAGCCCTTCCTATACGGTTGGGCAAGTCGCTTTAGCCTGTTTGGCTTACCTCTGGACTATTACATACATACATTAGTGGGCTGTACAAGTGATCTCTGTCCTCTGCGAATCTCTTAATATAAGCCTCTGAACTAATCGCGCGTTTATTTTCACATTGCGTCGCTCAGTTAATTTCATTCGCGAATGGCGACCGTTTACAATCCACCCAAGTCGTGGTACGTGAGAGGTGGAAAACAGACATTCATTAGAATGCAGCTGACGCCTGCCCAGCTTTTGGTACGACTAAGTAGCATCAGGGGAGCTTGGAAGAAGCTCTTACGACCTGAGATGCCCAGGTGCGAAGCGCTGCCTCCTGAACCCCGCGGAGCGCAGATCCTATGGGGTTGGGGGGCATTCTGACTACTTTAGCTAGAGCCAAGAGTCGCCATGCAGTGACGGAATAGTGACTCTTGCCAAGCTGCCAAGCTTGGACCCAACTTGGTGCCCAACTTGTGCCAAACCTAATGCTAGCTAGTGCAGTAGTGTGTCTTGAAGCTGACATTAATACATGATGGAGTTGGTAGGAAGCTACCCTACGTAGCCCCCCAAAAAACAGTGGTCCAGAGTTTGGACAGACCCATCCAGGATGTTTGCCATATTCGGTTATGTACTTGTATACTTATTTTCCTCCAATGTAGCGCGTTGATATAATAATACGGCGAACTCCGTTAGCTCCCGCAGTTTTGAGCTACTTCATCATGAACTCCTGATGGTCAGATCATACATAATTGCCACAAAGGTCAGTAGGTTACAAAATAACACTGACCTAGACACATGGCACTTTTTCTGGGTTGTTTTGGCTAAGTTTGGCTAAATTAGTTGTGCACTATTAGGGCTAATTTAGCTAATAGCCCTATTAGGGCTAATAGTTATATTCGTTTGATTTTCACCTTTTAATATTCCTTGTATTTATGGTTTTTATATATATATCTCATTTTTTTTTTTTTTTTATATTTATATTTTTATTTTTTTATATTCCATTGTATTTATATTTTTATATTCCACAGTGTTTGACTTTTTATATTTGTATATTCTATTGTATTTATATGTTTAAATTCCATTGTGTTTAGCTCTTTATATTCCATTGTATTTATATTTTACATTTTATATTCCATTGTGCTTACCTTTTTATATTCCATAGTATTTATTTTTATATTTTTGTATTCCATTATGTTTACCTGGTTATTTTCCATTGCAATTTAATTTGTTTATTTTATATTCCATTGTATTTACCTTTTATACTCTGTTGTGTTAACATTTGTATTCCATTTTATTTCTATTTTCTTGTTTTTATATTCTATTGTGTTTACCTTGTTTTGCGCTGCCTGTCCCGTTTTATCAACGATGGGCTATACTGTCGCTAGTCCAGCAGTGTTTTTTATTTCAGATTTCTGTAGTCCAGGTTGAGTAGCTACTTGGGCTACTCAACCCTGATTTCAGGATAGTTGCATAGCCATCGCATGGCGAAGCGCAGAGCCTGGGGGGGGTCGGTCGGCAGCGCGTCCCGATATCAGGGGGCCCGGAGGGTGCAGCATTCTACGGAATGGCGACGGAATGGCGACGCGTAGTCGAAAAATGAAACACTGTAGTCCAGCCGCTAGAACAGCGGCAGGTCTAGCGACAATGTACTCCATCGTCGATAAAACAGGACAGGCAACGCAAAAAAAGGTAAACACAATGGATTGTGTTGCAGTGATTTTTTTCCCCGCTATATATAGCGATCGCTAGTTTTGACCCCGTTTTGGGCGAGCAAATCGCTATATGAGATCCGATTTGAGATTCCTGCACCCAGACCCAAATCGCTAGAAAGAACCCAATTCGACACAAATCGCTACAGAGAACCCAATTCGACAGTTCGACACAGACTCCAGTACTTCTGATTCCTGAACCTGGAAAGACCTACCTGGCAGGTCGCCAGGTCACCATAAATAACCTCGTGCACCTCGACACCAAGAATAGCTCCGACCAACTTCACAGCTTATTTCCCTCATTCAATCTCGACTCGAAGTTCTCGAATCCTCGACCCCTTAACCCAAACCGTACTTCATTAGCTAGCTTGATGGCTCGGCCATCCTGTTGTGTTTGAAGTTCTCGAGCATGCCGCCTCAAGACTCGCCTTCAGATTCACATTCAGACTCGCCCGTTCCCAAGAAGGCGAAGAGAGGTCTTAGTCTTGGTGGCTACAAGGATCGGTATCTTAACCAAGGAACAGTGAAGCTAAAGGCGCCTTGGCTCGAGGGGCGTCCGTGGCTCGCTTGTGCTGGCGTACAAGATGGTCGATGGAAAGTCAGATGCTCTGTATGCACTTCTACTTTCGACAGTAAGATGTGTGGTGTAAAGGGTCATGAGAAGACAGTGACCCACATCAAAAGTCAGCAGACCCTGGCTCGCTTCTTTACACCGGCTGCTGCTGAGGCTAATGCTGCGAGGGTACTGAGGGAGCAGAAGGCAAAGCTTGACCCAGGGACAGTGAAGCAGCTGGTAGTGGTGCATGACCTGCTTGCCAGTGGCAGACCCATGACAGATTACCCAAGGCAGAAAGCGGTGCAGGCCCGGCTGGGGAATAAGTCCAGTGGGGAATAAGCCAGAACAACCGCAGGTCTAGCGACAGCATACTCCATCGTGGACCAAACGGGACAGGCAGCACAACAAAATTTAGGAATTCCTTCTTCACGTCCGGTAACTGTCACAGGGATGGTGTGGTACCTTCTAGAGCCAGTTGCGGCTGCGTTCGTGATGTCGGAGGTTACATTCAGAATGGCCGGTGGGGGTACCTGCCCCCACCGGCTATTCTGAACATTTCCTCTGACATGACGAACGCAGCTGCAGCTGGCTCTAGAAGGTAACACACCAGTGGGCAGGTACCCCCACCGGCCATTCTGAACATAACCTCCGACATCACGAACGCAGCCGCAGCTGGCTCTAGAAGGTACCACACCATCGCCGTGTTCGTTACCGGATGATTCCAAAGGACAAGATTGTTGACTGATCCACACGGACGACCAACTCACGCGCGGAGTATGATTAGTCTTCTCTCGTGATACTGAAGGCTCCACTTAGGGCCAGGGTGGTGGACTTGTATTGTTGTCCTCAAAACAGACATTTACCTATGCATTCATGAGTACTTCCACCACATACATTTTAAGTCCACCAACATAGCCAGGGTGGTAGACTTACCATGTATGCAGGGATTTTTTTTTCAAATCTGAAAGTGGTTTTTTTCTAGCTATATGGTTTTAGGCCTCCTCCAGGGACAGTGTTTCAGTGCTTTTGATAGTTTTTTTGAGAGCTTTATAGGGGCAAACCACCTGGACGCCACCCAGGCCAACTGCTGCTGTCGCAACCGCAACCTGAGCCGACAGTACCAGTTGGAAGCTTGAGCAGCAGGAATCTGCGCTTGTTAACAGCAACGGATGAAAAGAAAGTTCAAGGTCAGGGCGAGGGTGCCAAGAGTCATCGTTGCAGTTTTCATTGGAAATGGCAACCTTCATGAAGCAGAGCTTGTGAGCTCAAGCTCTGGTTCATGAAGATTGCCATATACAGCAAAAATTACAACGATGACTCTTGGCATATAATGTAATGTTATGTAAATATGTAATGTAATGCAATGTGATGTGATGTAATATGCTGTGATGTGCTGTGATGTGATGTGCTGTGCTGTGGTGTGATATGAGGTGATGCAATGCAATGCAATTTGATGTGATGTGATGTGATGTAATGTAATGTAATGTAATGTAATGTAATGTAATGTAATGTAATGTAATGTAATGTAATGTAATGCAATGTATTGTGATGTAATGTATTGTAATGTATTGTAATGTATTGTAATGTAATGTTATGTAATGTTCATTAAATGTTTGTTTGGTCGAGGGTCAGTATCTCCTACCAAACCTTAGTGCACTGGGAGGCGGTACAGAGTCAGTACAAAATGGTTTTGTGCTGGTTTCTAAGTTTCAGGACTACGCTTTTTATCTTCGATTTAACCGCCTTCACCGAAATTCATCACTTCTCGACCATTCCCGGTCGGAATCCCACCCGTTATTAGGCATTCTAACCTCTAACCTCTTTCGGCGACCGATGTTTCGATAATTTTGGAAGTTATCGATGCACAGGTCTGCTGTAAAGGGCCAACCAACAAAGGCAAGCCAGAGAACTTTAAGCAGCGGGGCAGCCTGTTGTTGGGTAGTCCAACAACGTTGACCGAACACCCATATATTCGAGGTTTGGATTAATTGGAAGGGACGGTCGTAATTAAAATATGAATCCACAGAGAGTGGGTTTACGAGGCCCAGGGTTGGAACGTGACAGACAGACGAACAGAAGGATAGACACTAGTTGGCTTGGGGTGGGTATTTTGTGTGTGTGTGTGTGTGTGTGTGGGGGGGGGGGGGGGGGGGACCTCTCTATATAGCGATTGTGGCCAGCGGTAGGTGGTTGGTAGGTAGGTGCTGACGTGGGTATATGCGGTTGGCTGTAGGCTGACGTGGTTCTTGTTTTTGTTTTTGTTTTTTGTAGGATGCCTCTCATCTGGCAGTCTCAGTCTGGCGTGGTTCGATTGGGATTGGGTTGGCCGTGTGATGTGTGCGTTGTCGGTTTGAAGGCGTAGGATTTGGAGCCAGCCAGACATATGATGAAACTACCAACTGCGCACCTCGCTGCTCCCTAGCTAGAAGCACGATGCTCAAAGATGCTCTGGGTAGGGGGGGAAGCTAAGCAGGTGCGCAGGTGCTGATACCCGCTTAGTTTGAGAGTTAGTTACTTTTGTAGCTTTGCAGTTCCGCAGAACGAACGATTGGTACTTGGGTTAGTTAGTTTGGCACATTCGGAGCTCGGGAGTGTACAAGTTATCAATTGCACAGTTCTGAGATCAGCATATGCGCAATTCCCATGTTCACAAGCAACAGGTTCGCAGTTTGCAGGTGATGGCAGTTGATAATCGGTTGAGAAACGGTCATGTGGCAACCTCAGGTGGCGTGTGCGTGACGAAGGCCTCTGTCGACGCCGAACCCTGAGGTATAATAATATAAGTGAGACCGCACCCGAACCCTGTGCTACCGGTGTAATTTTCTGTTGACTCGCTGAGACCGAAGTTGTGTTTTTCTGGGAGGGATACTACAATTTTTGATAATATCGGCTGTCAGGACTCTAAAAAACGCGAAAACTCGAAACTCGGTATTGCATCCGGAATGCGGTCGAAGTCTGGGCGTGAAGACCCAGATCAGGTTTCGGCACAGCGCTCTGAGCGCACTAAGCGTGGTCGATCCCAAGCAGAGGATCCACCGTCGTCGCGAGCTGGACGATCTCGACGAGTTGCTTCTCCTGTAAGATTTCATGGTGGCCAGGTGGTTAGTGCTTGTTGGTAGTATGTGGTCTGACGGTGCAGGAAGTGTGCGTGTGCCGCTTCATGCTTCATGCGTTTGCGCTATAATCTCCTTCGAGCCGTGATTTAGCTCGCGAGAACCAGTTGCGTCGATCACTAGGTCATCGATACACGTGATCTTCCCTGTGCCAGTTGCCCCGGAAGTCGCGGTTTCCCGCTGTGATATTCTTGCTGTCTGCTGTTGTAGCGAGCATGTTTTTGGTGCTGCCTATACTTCTTCTTACTCGCTCATCTGTTTTGCTGTTGTGCGTTTCTGTTTCTACGCCTCTTTTGAATAGGTTGGGCTCTTCCAATATAGCCAGCATGTCTTGCTTCTATGGCTACGCGCAGCGTCGTCGTTTCCTAAAGGGTTCAATGCGTGGCCGTTTGGCATGGCTTCTTGCTTTGCACAATTTCCCATGCACTTTGCCCATCCTTCGTTCTTGTGCTTGGCTTTGAGTCTGCAAGCCTTTGTGGCAGAAAGCAGATTTCCCCGGATTCCTGTGGATTTATAGGTCTTACAATTTTAGTCTTCCTTGTTTCATTCCTTGCTTTTCATGCACCTTTCAAACTTATGTGCGGACATGTGCTGCGAGTGCCTGCCTACCCCAAGGTTCAGCAAGAAGTCAAACAACCATGTTCGTTTGGTCGAGGGTTGGCATACCCAGCCGATCCTAAGTGCGTCTTACATTTTGTAGGAGTGGCAACGCCATTCTGAATCCTCGGTGTAGCTGGTTTGTGTCAGGAGACCCACCTCCTGGGCTGAAATTCCTAAAAAAAGGAAGACAAGGAAAGGTACAAATCCCCTCCAGTAATCACCAGTCATTATTCCTAGTCAGCCGCTCTGCCCCGTTTTTGGGACGGCTGCGGCCTAATAGGTACTTGTTCCACGGTTGGCCAGCCGCTTTGCCCCGGTGTTGGGACGGCTAGGCCTAGAGATTTTTGTCAAATCTTCCATGGACACCTTAATCTCCTTCAACCCTGCAACTAACCTTGGTTCCTTTTGTTACCACTTGCAGGCAGAGGCACCTGCACCGCTTATGGCTGCTCTACAGTCTTCCATGAGTGACCTCGTCAAATCTTCCATGGACACCTTAATCTCCTTCAACCCTAGACCCTGCAACTAACCTTGCTTCCTTTTGCTACCACTTGCAGGCAGATGCACCAACACCGCTTCTGGCTGCTCAGGAGGACCCCATCATGTCTTCTAGAAGTGACATGATCAAATCTTTCATCAACACCTTGCTCCCTTTTGTTACCACTTGCAGGCAGATGCACCAACACTGCTTCTGGCTGCTCAGGAGGACCCCATCATGTCTTCCATGAGTGACCTCAAATCTTCCATCTACACCTTCAACCCTAGACCCTGCAACTAGCCTTGCTCCCTTTTGTTACCACTTGCAGGCAGATGCACCAACCCCGCTTATGGCTGCTCTACAGTCTTCCATGAGTGACATCATCAAATCTTCCATCAACACCTTTATCTTCAACCCCAGACCCTGCAACTAACCTTTATTTTGTTACCACTTTTAGGTAGATGCACCAACACCGCTTCTGGCTGCTCAGGAGGGCTCCATCATGTCTTACATGAGTGACATGATCAAATCTTCCATGAACACCTTGGAGCAGCAACTTCAGTTGAATCATGCATCAATGCTTGGGGAGGTGGTCTCCCTGAAGTCTGCCATCACAAGCTTGCAGGGGGAAATGGCAGCAGTCAGGTCAAGCCTGGTGACGATGGGGCAGGGTATGAGGCATGGGGCAGACGGGAGGCTGGGGCAACGCCCCACAAGTGAAGAAGAAATCGTTCAGCCAGAGACATCGGAGGTGGTGAGGGAACTCACCAGGACCTTGGAGCACTATATGCAGCAGCAGGTGGATACAGCAATCAAGTCATCCATCGATGCAGTGCAGCAACTCTTTTCTGCTGACAAGGCAGCAACTGACAAGGCAGAATTTGACAAGGCAGCAGCCGACAAGCTAGCAGCTGCTAAGGAAAAAGCTGAGAAGGCAGCATATGAAAAGGCAGAAGCTAAGGCAGAATTTGACAAGGCAACAGCAGCCAACAAGGCAGCAACTGACAAGCTAGCAGCAGCTAAGGCGGAAGCTGAAAAGCAAGCAATAGCTAAGGCAGTAACTGACAAGATAGCAGTTGACAAGGCAGCAACGGCTAAGGCAGCAGCTGACAAGCTAGCAGCTAAGGCGGAAGCTGACAAGGCAGCAACTGACAAGCTAGCTGCAGCTAAGGCGGAAGCTGACAAGGCAGCAACTGACAAGCTAGCAGCAGCTAAGGCAGAAGCTGACAAGGCAGCAACTGACAAGCTAGCAGCAGCTAAGGCAGAAGCTGACAAGCTAGCAGCTAAGGCGGAAGCTGACAAGCTAGCAGCAGCTAAGGCAGAAGCTGACAAGGCAGAAGCTGACAAGCTAGCAGTAGACAAGCTAGCAGCAGCTAAGGTGGAAGCTGACAAGGCAGCGACAGCTAAGGCAGCAGCTGACAAGGCCTAGCAGCTAATGGCGGAAAGCTGACAAGGCAGCAACTGACAAGCTAGCAGCAGCTAAGGCAGAAGCTGACAAGCTAGCAGCTAAGGTGGAAGCTGACAAGGCAGCTATAGCTAAGGCAGTAACTGACAAGGCAGCAATAGCTAAGGCAGTAACTGACAAGCTAGCAGCTGACGAGGCGGCAACGGCTAAGGCAGCAGCTGACAAGCTAGCAGCTAAGGCAGAAGCTGATAAGGCAGCAGCAGCTAAGGCAGAAGCTGACAAGGCGGCAACGGCTAAGGCAGCAGCTGACAAGCTAGCAGCTAAGGCAGAAGCTGACAAGGCAGCAGCAGCTAAGGCAGAAGCTGACAAGGCAGCAGCCGACAAGCTAGCAGTAGACAAGCTAGCAGCTGCTAAGGTGGAAGCTGACAAGGCAGCGACAGCTAAGGCGGAAGCTGACAAGCTAGCAGCAGCTAAGGCAGAAGCTGACAAGGCAGCATTTGCTATTTGCTAAAGCAGAAGCTGCCAAGCTAGCAACTGACAAGCTAGCAGCAGCTAAGGCAGAAGCTGACAAGGCAGCATTTGCTAAATAAGAAGCTGCCAAGCTAGCAGCAGACAAGCTAGCAGCAGCTCAGGCGGAAGCTGACAAGGCAGCAGCCAACAAGCTAGTAGCAGACAAGCTAGCAGCAGCTCAGGCGGAAGCTGACAAAACAGCAGCTGAGAAGGCAGTTTATGACAAGGCAGCAGCTGAGAAGGCAGCGGCTGACAAGCTAGTGTCTATATATCTATATGACAAGGCAATTGTTAGGGCAGCATCTGAGAAGGCAGAAGCTGACAAGCTAGCAGCAGCTAAGGGGGAAGCTGACAAGCTAGCAACTGACAAGCTAGCTGCAGCTAAGGCAGAAGCTGACAAACTAGCAACTGACAAGCTAGCTGCAGCTAAGGCAGAAGCTGACAAGGCAGAAGCTGACAAGGCAGAAGCTGACAGGGCCGCATTTGCTAAGGCATTAGCTGTCGAGGCAAAAGCTAACAAGCTAGCATCTGACAAGGCAGCAATAGCTAAGGCTGCATCTGACAAGGCAGCATATGACAAGCCAGCAGCTGACAGGGCCGCATTTGTTAAGGCATTAGCTGTCGAGGCAAAAGCTGACAAGCTAGCATCTGACAAGGCAGCAATAGCTAAGGCTGCATCTGACAAGGCAGCATATGACAAGCTAGCAGCATATGGCAAGCTAGTATCTGACAAGGCAGTAACTGTCAAAGCAAAATCTGGCAAGCTAGCATCTGACAAGGCAGCATATGGCAAGCTAGCATTAGCTAAGGCAAAATCTAAGAATGCAGCATATGGCAAGGCAGAAGCTGACAATCTAGCATCTGTCAAGGCAGAAATTGACAAGGCAGTAGCTGTCAAGGCAAAAGCTGACAAGCTAGCATCTGACAAGGCAGCAATAGCTAATGCAGCAGCTGACAAGGCAGAAATAGCTAATGCAGCAGCTGACAAGGCAGCAATAGCTAATGCAGCAGCTGACAAGGCAGCATCTGACAAGCTAGCAGCTGACAGGGCAGCATCTGAGAAGGCAGTATATGGCAAGCTAGCATCTGCCAAGGCAGTACCTATCAAGGCAAAATCTGGCAAGCTAGCAGCTGACAAGGCAGCATCTAACAAGCTAGCAGCTGACAAGGCAGCAGGTGAAAAGGCAGCATATGGCAAGCTAGCATCTGGCAGGTCATCTTTTGTCTTCAGGGCAAAAGCTTTCAAGCTAGCATCTGACAAGGCAGCAATAGCTAAAGCAGCAGCTGACAAGGCAGCATCTGGCAAGGCAGTACCTGTCAAGGCAATATATGGCAAGCTAGCAGCTGACAAGGCAGCAGCTGAGAAGGCAGCATCTGACAAGCTAACATCAAACGAGGGAGCAGTTAACAAGGCAGGTAGAACTCCATACACACCCAAGCTCTGATTACATGCACCACTGACTTCCATGTATCATTGCCCTTGCCGGGAGGAGACAAACAAAGATCACTCCACACATGCAAAAAAAACGTGAGGAGGGCTGACCCCCCCCCACAACACCACCCACACACACACCACCCCACACCACCCTGAAATAGAAATACCTTTTTTTGAAAAACTTAGTTACGGCTTCTGGGGGATTACATTAGGGCGCACACAACAGCATCCTCGGAATTCCCACACAAGGATTGGTGATAGTCAAAATTCAGTTCTGCACCCCCTTTGGGTTGCCCAGTACCGTAGTCACCCTTTACCTTTGCGGGGGGGGGGGATGTGTGTGTGGTGGTGTGTGTGTGTGGGGGGGGGGGGGGGGGGGACCATACACCCCCCCCCCCCCCATACACCCACACCACCACCAACACACCCCACCACCACACACAACACTCCACACGCACGCACAAATCCACACACATACCCCCCACCTCACCCCACCCCCCCACACACATACCCAACCACCTCCCCCCACCCCCCCCCCCCACGCACACACAACCATACCCCCCACACCCACCCACACCACCCAAACTCACCCACCCACTCACTCTGCCACACACACATTCACCCATTACCCCCACATTAGCCCACCCATACCCACCCATCCATACCACCCATACTCACCCATTCACGCACCCGCCCATACCCATCCATAGCACCCATTCACCCACCCATTCACCCACTCATACTCAACCCCCCATACCCGCCCACATTATCCACCCATACACCCACCCATACACCCACCTGGGTCTTAAGTGGTGCCCATGAACTGCCCTTGTCAACATGCACTCAATGGTGGTCTCAGAATGTCATTTGGAGGTCTGAGTAAAAAGATAGGAAAAAACCTGAGGAGGGCTGCCCCCCCCTCCCCCCCCCTAAATGAGGCGCTCAGAATGAGCTGAAAAATTGCTCAAAATATTGCCATGATACATGCCATTAATTCCCATTCTCAGAAAAAATCGATCGGCCTTACTGAAAAATTTGAGGCCTGGGCTCCTCCTGACAAATAGTATCTTTTTCATTAACAAATAGCCCCCCCCCCCCTCCTCCCCCTCTCCGTGCACCTCCATGCACCTCTTAACCCCAACCTCCGCCCCCCCACTAGCCCCGCCCCCCACCCCACTAGCCCACCCCACCCCCTCCATGCATCTCCAAACCAACCTCCGCCCCCCCCACTAGCCCCGCCCCCCACCCCACTAGCCCCACCCCACCCCCCCTCCATGCATCTCCAAAACCCAACCTCCGCCCCCCACTAGCCCCGCCCCCACCCCACTAGCCCACCCCACCCCCCTCCATGCATATCCAAACCCCAACCTCCGCCCCCCCACTAGCCCCGCCCCCCACCCCACTAGCCCACCCACCCCCCCTCCATGCATATCCAAAACCCAACCTCCGCCCCCCCACTAGCCCCGCCCCCCACCCACTAGCCCACCCCACCCCCCTCCATGCATATCCAAAACCCAACCTCCGCCCCCCACTAGCCCCGCCCCACCTCCACTACCACCTCCTCTACCCCCCACCCCCACCCCACATCCTGTACCCCAAATCCTCCTCGCACATGCACATATAAACGTGCAGGTTAAGTTAGAGGCCAAACGTAAATGGTCAGAAGTCAGTGGGGAGAGTCTGCTTGAAGCATCCCAGTCTGGAGATGCTGCTATGGCCCTTTCTTTATTAAAGAGGGGTGCCAGAGGTGACTACTATGGTCAGGTCAGTCAGGTGAATTTGCTTGTTGCCCTTTGTTTAATGTTCAAGACCACAGTACTCACTACGTAAAGAGGTAGAACCCTTTCATTATTGAAGAGGGGTGCCCAAGGTGACTACTATGGTCAGGTCAGTCAGGTGAATTTGCTTGTTGCCCTTTGTTTCATGTTCAAGACCGTAGTAGTCACTACGTAAAGAGGTAGAACCCTTTAATTATTGAACAGGGGTGCCAAAGGTGGCTACTATGGTCAGCTAAATTGCTGCGGCGTACGGGAGGGTCCAATTAACACCACGCCCCTCCAGGCCTTACTTTTCTTTTTTTAGGTAAATTTTCTTCTCGCCCTTTGTTTAATGTTGACTTTCACATACCACTCCGTAGTATCTGGCGCCAGATGGTGGTAGACCAGATTGCTAAGGAATGAAGAGTCGGGGGTTCGACTCCCCCTTCGGTCGCTCTTGGCGTTGCAGGTCGTCGTCAACCGCGATGGTAGCTTGTCCAGTTGAGGTAGGAGACCGCTCCCCACCCGCGTACGACGGGCTCCCTTAACACCACGCCCCACCAGGCGTTATCATTACCTTTTTTTAAAGCAAATACACCGACCTAATGCTCCCCCTGGGTGTGCATCACCAGCACTACGAACATGCAACCACAGTCCTACCTGGCGCCAGATACCACGGAGTGGTAAATCCCCGGCTTGTGTTCTATGCCTTCATTCCCCGTTCGACGAATGGCTCAGTGGCAGAGCTCCTAGAACGACAAAGGTGCCTGGTTCAAATCCCTACGAGTGTGCTCGCGGTCGCTGTCAACCGCCATGGTAGCTTTGCCTAGGTAATGTAGCAGCCTGTTCCTTACCGCTGTAAGACGGGGCTCCCTTAATACCACGCCCCACCAGGCGTTATCATTACTTTAACCACGACAATAAGACCCTTGTTTTGGCCTACAAATAACGTCGACCCTT
Organism: Microglena sp. YARC; assembly: GCA_022414725.1. Taxonomy (NCBI): domain Eukaryota; kingdom Viridiplantae; phylum Chlorophyta; class Chlorophyceae; order Chlamydomonadales; family Chlamydomonadaceae; genus Microglena; species Microglena sp. YARC. Next base: position 8,929 of record JAJSRW010001228.1, on the reverse strand, counting down.
AAATCAACTGGCGACTTCCCCTTTAAAAGCGACAACAACTAGTACATTTGTGTTGTTATTATTTGTGTTGTTATTATTTGTTATCACACACACACACACCACAGACGCACACACAAACATGAGGACCCCCCCCCCCCCCCCCCCCCCCATGCACACAAACTCTTGTCCAACTTCTTTCTGAAGTTTATATTGAGTTACTGGTCTTTACGATCCGGTTTCCTTAATCCCACTGGGCACGTCCTTAGAGGTCATTGTGACAATTCTTGGATGTTTACATTTACATTTTTTTTTTTTACTCGTCTTTGGCTGCTCCAATGGTTTCGATCTCCCATGCCAAATTGAAAGGTCCCGAATTCACCGCCGCCCAATGGTTTCGATCTCCCATGCCAAATTGAAAGGTCCCGAATTCACTGCGCCCCAATGGTTTCGATCTCCCATGGCAAATTCAAAGGTCCCGAATTCACTGCGCCCCAATGGTTTCGATCTCCCATGGCAAATTCAAAGGTCCCGAATCCACCGCACCCCAATGGTTTCGATCTCCCATGGCAAATTGAAAGGTCCCAAATCCACCGTGGTGTAGGCCTCAGCCTTTCAAAAAGCTTTTGAAGGAATAAAACACGTGCTGTGTTCTGCGCCTGTACTGGCACACCCTGACACGGATCTCCCGTACTGCACCTGTACTGGCACACCCTGACCTGGATCTCCCGTACTGCACCTGTATTGCGCCTGTACTGGCACATCCTGACCCGGTCATGTATGGGACTTAACTGTGTCGGGGTTTCGGCTGTGGTGCAGCCCCCCCATGGGAGGTGTACTCCTCCAACGAAACCGTCATATCGGCTGTGGTGCAGCCCCCACCATGGGGGGTGTACTCAACGAAACCGTACTATTGGCTGTGGTGCAGCCCCCCCTCCCATAGGGGTTGTACTCCTCCAACGAAACTGTTATATCGGCTGTGGTGCAGCCCCCCCCATGGGAGTTGTACTCCTCCAATGAAAACTGTCCTATCGGCTTGTGGTGCAGCCCCCCCACATGGAGGTGTACTCCTCCAGCGAAATCGTCCTATCGGCTGTGGTGCAGCCCCCCACATGGGGGGTGTAATCCTCCAACGGGGGGGGGGGGGGGGGGGGGGGGGGGGGAGCATACATGCATGCATGGGGATGGTTGGTAATGGTGTGGCATGTACATGTGTGTTGTGTCCATAGGCCACTCAAGTGTCCGTGCCATCATCGCTTATCACTCAATCGCACAAGTTCACCTCGGCCGTCTTATCACTCAATCGCACGAGTTCACCTCGGCCGTCTTATCACTCAATCGCACAAGTTCACCTCGGCCGTCTTATCACTCAATCGCACAAGTTCACCTCGGCCGTCTTATCACTCAATCGCACAAGTTCACCTCGGCCGAACACAACAACCATAGGCGCCCATATTGTTGTTGGCTGCTAATTTGTCGGTAGAGGTACTGCTGAATCCCTCCTTGGGGTGGTGCTTACCGCCGAATCCCTCCTTGGGGTGGTGCTTACCGCCTTATCCCGCAACAACTAACTTATCTCTACGTTTTTTACCCAGGGTGCTGACCCCTCTAGAGATGATGATGAGGAGGAGGAGGAGGAGGACGTCGATGGCTCTGATGAGGATACACAGCCTGGTGATGAGGAGTTGTCTGATGCATGGACTGAGTAATGGGTTGTCCTATGCACAGCCTGGTGATGAGGAGTTGTCTGATGCATAGACTGAGGGGGTGTCTGATGGGGATGGATCGGTTGGCAAGAATGGTGGGGATCAGTTTAATATGCCTAGGCCCAGAATATGATTTAATCACATGCCCAGGATTTAATCTATGCCTAGGCCCAGAATATGATTTAATCACTTGCCCAGGATTTAATCTATGCCTAGGCCTGGGGATCAAGCAAAATATTATTATGGGATCTTGAACTTGAATTTGGTTACATAGCTCCAGCCAGCAATTGTATGTAATGCGATGCGATGTAATATATTATGGGATCTTGAATGTGGTTTAACCGGAATCGCCGTGGCCATGAATGCGTTTTAAAATTTAACCGCCAATACATGGCACTTGGGTCAAGTTATGGTTCAGTCCAGATTTTAAATTGTATGTATGTTACAGTCCAGGGGTAGGCCAAAAAGGCTAAAGGGACCTGCCCAACCGTATGGGAAGGGCTTAAAAAGAACAAGCACTGATGAACTGAGCCCCAAACAATCGTTTAACCGACTGGGGGGGCCTGAGTTTGTCCTACCGCCGGTTAGAGCTCGTGATGATGATAATGATTTTTTTTTTTACAAACCGCCAAGTACTAAGAGAGCCTACAATATGGGCGTCTACAGCCCGTTTCAGTGATACGATTGGTCTAGTGGTACACCAAATCACTGAAACGAAGCGGGGTCGGGGTTTCGATACATCGTACGGTCACCCTGAGCGTCGCAGGTTGTTGTCAACTGCGACGGTAGCTTGTCCAGTTGAGGTGGTAGACCATTCTCTACCCGCGCACGACGGGTTCCCTTAATACCACGCCCACCAGGTGTTATCATTACTGGGCGCCTACGGTACACTAGGGTACTACAGGTGGTCATTTGGGGTTGTTTGTATGTATGCTACAGACTTCCAGGGGAAGGCCAAATAGGCTTTAGGGGTTGTATGTCTGTATGCTACAGTCCAGGGGTAGGCCAAATAGGCTTAAGGGGTTGTATGTCTGTATGCTACAGTCCAGGGGTAGGCCAAATAGGCTGAAGTGACTTGCCTAACCGTGACAAGAAGGGCATAAAAAGATAAAAAGCACTTATAAACTGAGCCCCAAACAATCGGCTAAAAATCTTCAAAAGCGGATCTGCCTCCTTTTGGTTTGCGCTTGTGACTCAACTGACATTATGGAAACACAACTGGACGTTATGACACGTTGCAAAACGTTAAATACCGGTATGCACGTTACAGCCGGACGCAGTTTTGCGATATTAAACGTATATAACGTGTCTGTAACGTTATTGAAACGTTACGAAGACGTTATATATGTACCGCATGTTATATTTTCTCCCTAAACGCGCTGTGGAAACCCTTGGGACGTTATATATATGTAATGGAAATGTTATAAAGACGTTGATGGGCTGATTAGTGTCAGCGTTAGTTGCCATCAGGGTGGTGCACGACGCATCGTCCTGCGTAGCAGGACGCAACATGGGAGGGTCCATTGCGTCCCAGACGCAGGTTCAGAATGTCGGTTGCGTCTCACCACTCCATTGCCGTGGGCTACGGGTCTTGTTGCTAAAAAGACGCAGCCTGGACTCTTGACTGCGTCCCAGGACGCAACCTACTAGATTAGGTGCGTCCCAGGACGCAACCTACCGAATTAGGGTGCGTCCCAGGACGCAACCCATGGGGTCCGTATGAAGTACCCTGGTCGCCATGTTGCCTAACTGCCTAAGTCCGTGTCGGTCTAGTGTCCGCTTTCCCTTAGGGGCACCTGGTGTACTTCAACTTGGTTACATAGCTTCAGTCAGCAATTTGGCTGCTCGCCGTATTCGGCAGTAAAAAACATTACCAGGGAAAATGTAAAAACTCGAACAAATCCCCTTTTTTTCATGTTATTAAAAAAAACTTTTCCATTTCAATTTTTGATTTTTTATGTACGCGGCCACTTTGACCCTAACCCTTAATCTTGGATGTCGGCTTTTACATCAATCGCCTCTCGTTCTCTGTAAGATTGATCCGTTCTTCCCATCTTCGAATCCCTCTCGTCTCTGTCCCTTCAACCGCCGCCAGGTTATTGCCCATCCACTGGCAAACCATTCTTGCGTGGGACGGCCACCCATGTCGTTCTCCGCGTTTCATGGGGTCGACAACTGATGGGCGGAACTGATTTGTTACAATTATTGGAATCTTCAATCTCGTACATCTTTCGTACGGTATTATACCGTACGAAAGATTTTATTATAATGCCGTGATTTGTTTTGTACTCAGCATTAGATAGCACCTCAAGGCTAGCCCAGTGGAAACAAATCACCCACTGGTTTACATCTTCCTTGTCAAGGCTTCTTACAATATCATATCATCTAAGAATCCAAAGACGTTTGAACAAGCCTAGTCCAACACATCACATGGCTTTGAACTTCGCACAAAAATGGAAGAAAAGACAATTTGTTCTCGCTTTACATTTTTCCTGGTAAATGTTTTTTAACTGCCGACAATGGCGAGCAGCCAAATTGCTGGCTGCAGTTACGTAACCAAGTTCAAGCTCAAGTTACGCTAAGAGCTTTTCGTTTCCACTATCAGCAGCACCTTCCAGGCAGCTCACATGTATGGAGCAGGGTACTTCAAACGGACCCCAGGGGTTGCGTCCTGGGACCCACCCTAATTCGGTAGGTTGCGTCCTGGGACTCACCCAATTCGGTAGGTTGCGTCCTGAGACGCGGTCGAGTTGATAGGCTGTGTCCTATTATCAACAGAACCCGTAGCCCACGGAAATGGAGTGGTGGTGGGCCAATCAACTGATGGGTGAGACGCAACCAACATTCTGAACCTGCATCTGCGATGCAACCAACATCCTGAACCTGCGTCTGGGACGCAACGGACCCTCCCCATGTTGCGTCCTGCACTACCCTAGTATGGAGCAGCCAAATTGCTGGCTAAAGCTTTGTAACCAAGTTCAAGTTCAAGAACTTACGTACTCTCTGCCAAGTTTTCAATGCGATACTTCGGATGCGCTAGGTACCAGGTTTGTTATCAGGTTTGTTCAGGGCGCAGCGTCGTGCTTTGCAGACGCAACATTTGAGGGTCCGTTGCGTCCCGGACGCAATGTGGGGAGGGTCCGTTGCGTCACTATGGGTCGGTTGAGGGTCGGTTGCTTCTCAGGACGCAGGCTGTACAATTGGTTGCGTCTCGGGACGCAGAGGTGGGGGTCCTCCTGAACAACCCTGGTTGTTATACACTAGAAGTTCAGGCTACATAAATACTAGAAGTCCAGGCTACATAACATGGTGTGATACTCTGATGTTGGTGAATCTAGTGGGCACACATGCTCAGATGCCTCTAGTCTCTATTTCCTAGCACCCTACGAATGCGCACACTTTTACTGGGATGTGCGTGTGAACACACACATTTCTGACATATTTCCCAGAGTAAGGATAACGCCTGGTGGGGCGTGGTAGTAAGGGAGCCCTGTCTTACATCGGTAGAGAACGGGCTGCTACTTTTCCCGAACACTGCTACCATGGCAGTTGACAGTGAGCGCAAACACTAAAGCGCACACGTAGGGATTCGAACCCAGCACCTTCAGTCCAGCATATGAGACGAACAACCCTGATGCTTGTTGTGTCTCAGACCAGGGTACTACTAAGTGCGCGCGGCGGGTCAGTGCCGCGCTGCCTTTTTGAGCCCCTCTGCGCATTTCGCGCAGTTTTTTCACCCCCCTGTGGGCGCAGCACGCATTTTTGTGCTTTTTGCACTAAAAAGCGCTGACCAATTGGGCAAGAAGTATTACCCTGGCGTGTTGTGTCTCAGACCCAGGTTTCCTACTACAGCTGGGCAAGTCCCTTCATCCTATTTGGCCTACCCCTGGAATGTAACAAATATACATAGGTTTGGGTCTGTTGTATCTCAGAAGGTCTGGGTGCGTCACAGACGCAGATTTGAAACTGTTTGCGTCTAATGATGCAGGTTTCGGAGTCACCCCGAACATCCCATCTGGATTCATCTAGCTACTTGCGTAGATGCATGTAGCTTGCTTGCGTACATGCATGTAGCTTGCTTAATTCAAACAATTTAAAGTACCTACTCAGATTTATCCCATTTCCCAGGAGGTGTCAAGGCCTCCAAATTTTGACTTCTCCCGATTGATTTTTTTCTGATAATGGGGCTGTAATCGCATGTATCATCGCGATATGAGACATTTTCAGGTCATTCTGAGCACCTCATTTAGGGTGGGGGGGGGGGTCAGCCCTCCTCAGGTTTTTTTCTAACTTTTTACACAGACCTCTAAATGACATTCTGAGACCACCCTTAAGTAGACCTTGGTAAGGGCAGTCCATTGGCACCACTTTGGACCTTGTGAAATAAGTATCTTACCCCTTGGGTGGGCTGAATGCAATAAGTATTATCCGCCTTGGGTGGGTGGGTGAATGGGGTCAGCCTTCCTCAGTTTTTTCTAACTTTTTACTCAGACCTTCAAATGACTTTCTGAGACCACTCATGAGTAGGCCTTGGCAAGAGCAGTCCATTGGCACCACTTTGGACCTTATGCAATAAGTATCTACCCCTTTGGTGGGTGTGTGGGTGGGTTGTTGGGTGAATGGGGTTGAAAAACTGAATTTTGATTATCAGACAATCCCTTAGTGGGAATTCTGAGGATGCCATTATGTGCGCCATACTGTAAACCCCACAATTCCATATCTAAGTTTTTTCAAAAAGGGGGAATTTTCGAATTAAATGGAGAGGGGGGGGAGGGGGGGGGGGGGGGGGGGGGGGGGGTCAAGCCCCCCTCAAGGTTTTTTTAGGGATAGGTGTCCCCCCTTTTTTTTTATACTCCCGCATTTCCTATAAATATTATACTTTTCCACGTATAAATATAGACTGCAAGCATCCTGATTCTTTGAGGTCGGGCAAGAGTGCCTACAAGCTGTCAGCTACTAGCTACTAGCCACATGCATCCTGCAAGCATCCTGATTCTTTGAGGTCGGGCAAGAGTGCCTACGGGCTGTCAGCTACTAGCTACTAGCCACATGCATCCTGCAAGCATCCTGATTCTTTGAGGTCGGGCAAGAGTGCCTACAGACTGTCAGCTACTAGCTACTAGCCACATGCACTTATCCATAATCCTGCAAGCATCCTGATTCTTTGAGGTCGGGCAAGAGTGCCTACAGGCTGTCAGCTACTAGCTACTAGCCACATGCATCCTGCAAGCATCCTGATTCTTTGAGGTCGGGCAAGAGTGCCTACAGACTGTCAGCTACTAGCTACTAGCCACATGCATCCTGCAAGCATCCTGATTCTTTGAGGTCGGGCAAGAGTGCCTACAGGCTGTCAGCTACTAGCTACTAGCCACATGCATCCTGCAAGCATCCTGATTCTTTGAGGTCGGGTCAACGAGTGCCTATCTGGTCGGGGCTGTCAGCTACTAGCTTACTTAGCCACATGCATCCTGCAAGCATCCTGATTCTTTGAGGTCGGGCAAGAGTGCCTACAGGCTGTCAGCTACTAGCTACTTCTAGCCACATGCATTCCTGCAAGCACTTGATTCTTTGATGGCGGGGTGGTCGGGGCATAAAGTGCCTAAAGGCTGTGTCACTACTATGTTCTAGCCACATGCACATCCTGCAAGCACTGATCCCTTTTTTTTGGGAGGTCGGGCAAGAGTGCCTAACGGCTGTTCAGCAACAAATAGCTACTAGCCACATTGATCCTGCAATTTTTAGTATTCTGATTCTTTGAGGTCGGGGCAATCTCCTATAACCTTATTGCTACCTCTGTGGTTGTAGACATACCATACAAAATAGTACAGACGTACATGTCGCTGGTGTGTGTGTAGCCTCCCCACGCACGCCCAGACTGCCAGCAGGATCATGATATGAAGTCACCCATGCTCACCCATTGTTAAAACGATTGTTTGGGGGTCAATTCATCGGTGCTTTTTGGCGCCTTCTAAGAGGGCGGAGCCCCCAGTGTACCTTTGTCTCCATTTGTCCAAACCGACCTTACCATCCATTCTGACTGTGAGGAAGCCTGACACGGTCAGTCCAACGGCCTTCCGTCAGCAACTGGCTTCCGTTGCCACCTGTCGGTCGTCCGTCGCAATCACTCTCCGCCATTTTTTTTAGCGTCGTCGCAGGCGACGCTGCATAGAATTGTTCGTTAAAGCCCGCTCCTGTCATGGTTGGGGGGGAGTCCTTGAGCCTATTTGGTCGTCCCTCCTGGACTGCAAACAACTAACTAACACCCAATCACGCGCCATGACTGCAGCAAGGAACATGATTATTGAAAGTCACCGCATGCCACCCATGTGGTTGTTAAAACGATTGTTTGGGGTTCATTCATCAGTGCTCATTCGTTAGAGCCCCCCTGTCATGGTTGGGCGAGTCCTTTAGCCTATTTCGTCTACCCCTGGACCTGTAACAACTAACTTCACAAATTCATCAGTGCTCTTTCGTTATGCAAAAAAGGCACCCATGGAAAGTGAGATGTGATTGACCAGACTGCCAACATGAACATGACAGGAAGGCACTATGCACACTCACTCAGCCCAAACTGCCAGTAGACATGAAAAAGGCACGAAAAAAATGGAAAGTGAGATGTATGACCGACTGCCAACATGAACATGAAAGGCACTATGCACACTCACTCATGCCTAACTGCAGTAGACAATGAAAAAGGAACCGGAAAGTGAGATGTATGACCAACTGCAACATGAACAGTGACAAAGGCACTATGCAACTCCATGCAAACTGCCAGTAGAAAAACAAGAAAAAGGCACATGCAAAGTGAGATGTATGACACCTGCCAACATGAACATGACAAAGGCACCTATGCACACTTATCATTATGTATGTATGTTCGTCAGGGGTAGGCAATAGGTTAAGGGACTTGCCCAACCCGTATAGAAAGGCTTAACAGAACAAAGCTGATGAATGAGCCCGAACAAGTTAACGAAGGGGGCCCAGAGATTCGTGCTATATGCAAAGTGCTAAAAGCAATGAAAAAAGGCACCATGCAAAAGTGTACGTATGACCAGAGTTTAAGCGAGGCTTGATGGGAAGGAGAGGTGTCCGGCTGAAGTCTCTGCATGAGCTGTACAAGGCCTGATGTACAAGCAAGCATACCGCAGAGACGGCAGTTCAGGCCCTTGGACAGCTACCGCCTGAATTCAGGTGGGTGAGGTGTGCGAGTGTTGGAAATGAGCCATACAATGCTGGTTGAGGCTCCC
>JAJSRW010001227.1:0-36522 GCA_022414725.1 Microglena sp. YARC | reverse complement strand
GAGAGAGAGTAGTCACGAGGTCAATAACTATCAATATCGAAAACGATAAATGTCGGGCACTACCAATTTATATCAAGCACTAACAAAATATAAATCAAATAATATCAATATCATATCAAAACATAAAATGTAAATATAATTTAATATAAAGCACACAAAATATCTAATCAATATCATATAAATATCAACCAAACATAAAATGTAAATATATATTAATATCATTCGCCCAACTTAAGCACACTAACTAACTTGTCATTCATCAACATCAATACTCATATCAATATCAAAACATAAAATGCAAATATCATATTAACTTCGACAGCAACAAAAAAGATATGTCAAATCATATCATATCTAATATTCAAGGCTACTTAAAACGTCACCTAATCGCCATAAACATAATTGCCACATTATATCAACTTGAGGACATACTAAAATCTATCTATCAATATCAATAATTCATCCAATACTCAATTAGGCCATCAAACAACATAAATGTAATATCAATGGATTCATCTGGGGTTCACTTCAACTCAGCAAATATGGATCACAAATATTATCAATCAGAATATCAACTGTCCATCAATATCACACTCATTCAATACATACAACTGTCAAATATCAATTATTAATCCCATAACTAGCGCAAACCTTGCACTGTTACACCAATAGGCATATCACTTCCCAAAATATCAAATAAATATCAGATTATCAATATCGGCAAATATCAATAACATAAAGTCAATTTCGATCATATTAATATCAAAGCATCCCCACCACAATAGTAAACTAAATCAAATCATAATAGGCTCAATCTCAATCAGTGGCTTAGAACATCTACCAAGCATGTCATGATACATCTTTAAGGTACTTTGAATCTACCATTCCCAATGAGCACCCACAAAATATCCAATATTCAATGGACCTCAGTATAATCATCTCAATATCCATACAAACACTAAGGGCATGATCAAGTATCAATAATTATTGCCTGGTTATCGACTCACAAGCCATACACAAAATCTTGACACTAGTTCAAACTATAATTCAACTTATCAAAAACGATACATGTCAATCATCAATATTTATGAAGCACAAGAAATATAAATAATATCAATATTCAATAATCAATATCAAAACATCAAATGTAATCTTTGGAACATTGTTATATATTCAAAGCACCTTGACCTTTGTGGTCTCCGCCCATGACAAATATCTATCATATCACTATAATATCATTCAAGACATAAAAATGTGGTCAAAGTACTCATTTGAATTGTTAAGACAAGCAACAAATATCAAATCAGATATCATATCATATCAAAAACATAAGTCAAATAATCGCTATTATAATCAAAGGCAAAAAATAAATCAATGTATCCAATCATCTAAGGGCTACATGTCACCACACATAACAGACATTAATGTCAAATATCAATATATAAATAATCATCAAGCCAGCCACAAAATGTAAAATCAAAATAATATCAACAAGTATCAATATCAAAACATAAAATGTCAAATATCAAATATTAATATGCAAGCGACACCTTTCCTTGACCGCCTTGCGTGGAGTCCCGAGATAAAAATTCCACATCAATATTTAAGTATCAATATAAAATATCAAGCTCATACTAATAAGGCTTATTGAGCGGCGCCCATTTTAGCAAATATCAGATACCAATATCACTTAGAACCCGTTCAGAAACAACGCATACCGATTATCAATTTTGGCATGGTTTATACATTTGTCAAAACACAGACTTTAAAATTAGTCGAATATAAATACCGACTGCAATATAGCAATACCTACCAACATCAATACCAAACCCCAATACCTTTTAACATCAATACGAATCATGCAGTATCCAAATCTGAATATGCGAAATTTCATAAACTCGCGCCAATCACTAATATGCCCGCATACAAATATCATATCACAGTACTCTATCCCTCAGATGTCGGCGTGGCTATATGAGGGATGAGTGCAACACTTTTAGCATACCTGGTTAATGTGAGCGTGAGTGCCAATGTCAGCATCACCTGCACACTTCTTATTTACAACCTTATGTGTTTGATGGTGAGAAATTCCCCCATATGCCTTCAACGCCCCTGATTGTGGCTATAGTGCAGGCGAAGCAACACGTTAGCATTATAAAACTACGCTTAAGGTGACGGGGGATGGCCATTGGCTCGCAGGATAGGCTGTGGCCTATTGTTCAACCTAACTGATATGGTAATTGGCCATTTTTTACTGGTACCACGGCCTCTTTGCTTCTCCCCCCCAGTGGACTCCAAATGTGTGCCCTCGGCCATCTTGATGGAGTCAAGTGGGTCTAAATTGACCCGCGCCCTTGCCCCCCGGAGCCGCCCCCCTACACCCAAAATAAAATAAAATGATCGTCAATTATCAACATTTCTCCCTATTCAAATGTGGCCGCTATGAGAGTAGCAACACATTAGCATATTACTCGAGTAATATATCAATGGGCAATACTTCTCGTTAACCCCGTTCCCCACAATACTCAGGAGGGGCTTAATGACCCCCCACTCCACCTCACCCCCCCCCACCCCCCACCCCACCCCACTCACCCCCACCCTTCCCCCAACCCCACCCCACCCCACCCCCACACACACACAAAATGATCAACAATTCAACATTCCCACCCTGTTCAGATGTGGCGCTATGAGGGTAGCAACTCATTAGCTTTTACTGACCTACGGGCGACGGGATACCCGACAAGCAACACTACTTATTTACACAAACTTATGAAACGCGCCCTCCAAATTCAAACCATTCCCCCCCTGTTCAGATGTGGTGCTATGAGGGTAGCATCACATTGGCTTACTACCCCTAAGTAATATGTCCTGGCCAATACTTCTCTTTAGCCCACAATACAAAAGGGGCTAAATGACCCCCCCTCACTACACCTCACCCCCCACTCCACCCCACGACCCCTCCCCCCCACACCCACACATACACATTGTACACACGCCACACGCACAAAATGATCAACATTTCAAACATCTCCCCTGTTCATGTGGCGCTATGAGGGGAGCAACACATTAGCTTACTACCTACGGCGGCGGGATACCCTACGAGCGCTTGCAAAGGATATGGACCTCCCTGAAGAGACTATCGTGCCAGCTGTCATGCGCCAGGTGTTTAGGTCCCTGGGGGTGAGTAGGTGTGTGTGTGGGTGAGTGGGTGTACGGGTGAGTGAGTGAGTGTGTGTGGGTAGTGGTGCCAGCTGTCATGCGCCAGGTGTTCAGGTCCCTGGGGGTGAGTAGGTGGGTGGGTGGGTGGTGAGTCGCGTGTGTGGGTGAGTGAGTGAGTGTGTGTGTGTGTGGGTAGTGGTGCCAGCTGTCATGTGCCAGGTGTTCAGGTCCCTGGGTTTAGTTCCCAATCCCCTCCTCACCCTCCTCGCCAGCCCCTCCTCCTTACTCCTCTCCCACCCTCCTTCTTCCCACCCCTCCGTACCCTCCCTCTGTACCCTCCCCTCCTTACCCCCCCCATTACCACCCCACCCCCCGCCAACCACCCACCACCCACCCACCCACCCAACGCCAACCCAACCCAACCCAACCACAACCCAACCCAACCCAATCCAACCCAACAACCAACCCAACTCTTCCTACATGCCCCCCCCCACCCCACAACACACACCCACACACTCACCCACCCCCCACACACACACACCCACACACCCACACACAACCCCTCCAAACCCAACCCAACCCTTCCTACATGCCCGCCACCCACCCATCCATCCCACCCCCCCACCCAACTCTTCCTACATGCCTTCCATAACTCAGGGCTGGTACATAGAGATGTGGGCTAAATATACCCCCCCTCCCCCCCCCCCCTAACACACACGCACACACACACACGCACACCCCCAACCCCTCCATACCCCCTCCCCCTCCCACCACCACCCACCCCCACCCTAACTCTTTCTACAGGCCTTTCATAATACAGGGCTGGTCCATAGAGATGTGAAGCCCTTACACCTGATCCTTTCACTCCCCTCTGCCCCCTCGTCAACCTAACTCCACCCACCCCCTTCCCAACACCAACCCACCCAACTCTTCCTACAGCCCCCCCCCCCCCCCCCCCCCTCCCCTCCCACTCCACCCCACCCCAACTCTTCCTATAGGCCTTCCATAACGCAGGGCTGGTCCATGGAGATGTGGGCTAAATACCCCCCCCCCCCCCCCCCCCCCCCCCCCCCTAACACACACGCTCACACACACACACAACCCCAACCCTTCCATCCCCCCCACCCCCCACGACCGCTCACACACACACACGCTCACCCACCCACCCACCCCGCCGCCCCTCCCCTCCCCCCACCCCCCCACCCCCAACCCAACTCTTCCTACAGGACTTCCATAACGCAGGGCTTGTACATAGAGACGTGAAGCCCTTACACCTAATCCTTACACCCCCCCTCTGTCCCCTCCCCCCACACACACAACCTCAACCCCTCCATACCGTCCCCGCCCCTCCCGTCCCCTCCCCTCCCCTCCCCCCCACCCACCCCACCCACCCCCAACCCAACTCTTTCTACAGGCCTTCCATAACGCGGGGCTGGTACATAGAGACGTGAAGCCCTTAAACCTAATCCTGGCTGTGGAAGAAAAGAGATTCAAGCTCATTGACCTGGTAGGTGTTGTACTGCATTGTACTGCATTGTACTACGTCTTCATTGTACTGAACCTGATCTTGGCTGTGGAAGAAAAGAGATTCAAGCTTATCGACCTGGTAGGTTTTGTACTGTGTTTTATTTGAGATATTTATTTATTTATTTATTTAATTATTTATTTATGTATTTATTTATTGATTTATTTGAGATATTTATTTATTTATTTAATTATTTATTTATGTATTTATTTATTGTTTTATTTGAGATATTTATTTATTTATTTAATTATTTATTTATGTATTTATGTATTGTTTTATTATTGTATTCTTTTATTCTTTATTCTTCTCTCTTTATAGTTTATCAGCATCTTGTTGGGGTCAAGGGGGGACAATGTCACACCTGAAGCATAAGTGTACTGCTTGTATTGCAATTTCTTACAGGGGACTACTCAAATGTCTGAGTAGATTGCTAGTGATTAACGAACTGGCACACTGACCACGTTAATTGATGGATGGATGGATGGATGGATGGGTGAATGTGTGGATGGATGGGTGGATGGGTGGGTGATGGATGGATGGATGGATGGATGGATGGATGGGTGGATGGATGGATGGATGGATGGATGGATGGGTGGATGAATTGGTGGGTGGATGGATGGGTGGATGGATGGATGGATGGATGGATGGATGGATGGGTGGGTGGGTGGATGGATGGGTGGGTGGTGGATGGATGGATGGATGGATGGGTGGGTGGATGGATGGATGGGTGGGTGGGTGGTGGATGGATGGATGGATGGGTAGGTGGATGGTTGGTTGGTTGGTTGGTTGGCTGGCTAACCAACATTATGAATCAATAAAATTTGTAAGATGTAATATTCTAAATCTTATTTAGGTTAACTGGCACACTGACCACGTAATCAACATTATGAATCAATAACATTTGTGATATGTAATATTCTAAATCATTTCAGGGATAATTTATTCAAATAAAAAAGAGGAAATATAATTCCTTTTTTAATTTTTCCTCCCTGTTTACCTCCCAAAACAGGATCCTTATTCCGACTTCGATTTGGGTCGATTTGGGTCGATTTGGGTCGATTGTTAGTCAAATTCGGTAAAAAAAAGTTTGTTTTTTTAGGTTTCTTATTCCGGCAATTTCTGCCAAAACGGGGTCTCGTATTCCGATCGGAAAGTATTCCGGAAAAAATATCCCTGGATCATTTATGAGTTAAAGCTTAGCAACGGTATGTAAGTTTTATTTAAATCTTATATACTTTAAATGTTAACTTGTATTTTAATCATATATACTCTAAATGTTAACTTGTATTTGAATCATGTATATGTTAAATGTTAACTGGTATTTAAATCATATGTAACTTAAATGTTAACTTGTATTCAAATCATGAATACGTTAAGTGTTAACTTGTATTTAAATCATATATAAGTTAAAGTTTAGTACAGGTATGTAAGTTGTATTTAAATCATACATAAGTTACAGTTTAGTACAGGTATGTAAGTTTTATTTAATTCATATTTAAGTAGGGTTTGGAAGCAAATGTATTTTTTTATTTTACATGCCGTATAAACGTATGAACGTATGGACGTATGCATATAAACGTATGAAAAAGTATGAGGAAAATTATACACTTCTCGAGGAATTTTTTTTTACATGGGTTTAAAGATATTGCCGCGTAGCTATTTCTTTGGCATTGCATATCAAATCTCAAAAAAATAATTGGACAAGTTTAGGTTGTCCAAATCTCAAAACATAAATCACGACCAGAAGTGCGTCGACCGAGAAGCGCGGTGCCTAACTGCCAATCTAAGGGAGCCATTCACCGCCAATAATATTGACATACTGTCTATGTAACCATGTTCACGTTGCACTAGGTTCAAGCCATCTTTCTAGGCAGCTCCCTGAGTCAGCTACAGGTGTCAGACCAAGTAAGTAAGTAAGTATGTCGCAGCTTCTAGGCAGCTCCCTATGTAAGCTTCTGGTTCATTCCTCAAGGCCCATGGCATCCAGGGCCACCTCCTCATCAACGTAGACTTTGTCGGCAAGGTCAGTGTTGGCAGCTATGTAGATCATATTTTCCCCCTTTCAAAGGATAGGTTGGCCCTCAGCTTTGTGTACACCCGCCCAAACATGGAGAAGAAGCGCGGTGCCAATTAAAGGGAGCCATTCAAAACCAGTTGGTATAGTATATAACTGTATACGTGTATAATAATATAACTTTATAACTATATTGCGATAGTGTCCATTTTCACATTGCACTAGGCTTGCACCATCAATCCACCAAGCCTTCATGGGAGCTCAATGGAATGGAAGGCTAGGTGACACTCTGATATCTGTGCCTGATATCTGGCTATCTAAATCAAACTTTGGGCCAAATTTAAACAAAATGGTACACTTGAAAGGATTATTGTATTGCATAATGTGATAGAGGAGGTCAGTAGCTTTTCAATGAGCTATCTAAATCAAATATTGAATGAAAACCGAGAAAGTTAAATGCCGAGAAGCGTGCTGTACTTTTCGACGTACACTACTCATACATGTGTACATACGTATGGATATACGTTTCGAGAAAAAATCATACGTATGAATATACGTATGATTATATGCACGTATGATCATTCGTTCATATGTCGGCCCAACCCTATCTATAAGTTCAATGTTAACTTGCATTTAAATCATATATATGTTAAAATTTAGTACAGGCATGCAAGTTTTGTTTAAATCATATGTAAGTTAAATTTTAGTACAGGTATATAAGTTTTGTTTAAATAATACATAATTTAAAGTTTAGAACCGGTATGTAAGTTTAATGTTTTAAGTAGTTTATCATGGTTGGCATGTACTTGTCACACACACATACACACATACACACACATACATACACACACGTGCAATACCACCGCTTTGTGTGCAGGGCGCCTGTGTTGACCTTCGCAGCGGCTTATAACTTTATAGATCATAGTTGGCAGGTACTTGTCACCCACACATACACACAAACACACACACACACACACACATACACACACACACACCACCGCTTCGTGTGCAGGGCGCCTGTGTTGACCTTCGCAGCGGCACCAACTACGTTCCCGATGAGTCGATCTTGGACCCTGGGTACTGCCCACCTGAGCAGTACGTACTGCCTACTGATACACCCCACCCATCCTCCAACCCCATCAACAAGGTGCTCAGCCCTATCCTCTGGGCTAGACACAAACCAGACCGCTTCGACATGTGGTCGGCAGGTATGTGCTGTTGTGCATATGTGCTTCTGTGTGTAGTGCCGTATGTAGTGCTTTGTGTATCTACAAGGTGTTCAGCCTTATCCTCTGGGCAAGACACAAACCGGATCGCTTTGGCATGTTGTAGGCAGGTATGTGTTGTATGTATGTATGTATGTATGTATGTATGTATCTATGTATCTATGTATCTATGTATGTATGTATGTATGTATGTATGTGTGTGCTTCTGTGCTTCTGTGTGTATGTACTTCTGTGTGGAAGTTCTATTGTAGTTATGTGCTTTTGTGTGTAGTGCCGTACGTAGTGCTGTATGTATCTACAAGGTGCTCAGCCCTATCCTCTGGGCAAGACACTAACCAGACCGCTTTGACTTGTGGTCGGCAGGTATGTATGGTTGTGTATTCATGGTACTGTGTATCTCTGAATCAGGGATTTTTATTTCCGCTATATATAGCTATCACTAGTTTCGACCCCGTTTTGGCAAAATTATCGCTATAAAAGAAGTAAAAAAAAAGTATTCATGGTACTGTGATTGCTGAATGTATCAACAAGATGCTCGGTCCTATCCTATGTATTTGCTTCTGTGTGTATTCCTGTATGTAGTGCTGTATGTATCTACAAGGTTGTGTTGCCTGCAGGTGTAGGGTACCGGTACTGTACAAAACAAAATGCACCTTATAACGATGCGTGAGGTTGAGGGGGGCAGCCTGTTTTTGGCGGAGCCCCCCCTTCTAGGGGGCGGGAGCCCCCAGTGTTACCCATTTGTCCGTTCGTCCATCCATCCATCCATCCATCCATCCATCCATCCATCCATCCATCCTTCCATCCATCCATCCATCCGTCTGACCGTGATGAAGCCCGACACGTCAGCCAAAGGTCTCGTAACTAATTCGCTTCCGTTGCCACCTGCACCTGTCGCACCCTCGCGATCACTCTCCACCATTTGTTAGCGTCGCAGGCGACGCTGCATAGAACTTGTCTTGAGCTGGGGCCGACCACCATGTGCTTTCTTTCTATTCCTTCCAATTACTTGAAGTGTTTGCAGGCTGGCGCATGGCTCCCTCCCCTCCCTCACCACCCACACACCCACCAAACACCTACCCACCAAACACCCACGACTGGAACAGCTAACGCTGACATGGAGGGCATGGCTCCCTCCCCTCCCTCACCACCCACCCACCCACCAAACACCCACCACTGGAACAGCTAACGCTGACATGGAGCGCATGACTGCCCCCCTCTCTCCCCCCCCATCCACCCATCCACCAAACACCCACCAAACACCCCACCAAACACCCACCACTGAAACAGCTAACGCTGACATGGAGCGCATGACTGCCCCCCTCCCTCCCCCCCCCACCCACCCACCAAACACCCACCAACCACCACTGGAACAGCTAACGCTGACATGGAGCGCATGACTGCCCCCCCTCCCTCCCCCCCCACACCCACCAACCACCCACCACTGAGTTAACTGCCAACCACCATGTGCTGCATCATACCTTGGGCTGCAACCCACACACCCACCACTACCAACCAACCACCAACCACCCACCACTGACTTAACTGCCGACCACCATGCGCTGCATCATACCTTCAGTGGACAGAACAATACACAGAGAGAAGCAAATGTGAGCCTAGTCAAAAGCGAGTGAATCCTGGAGTGATCCTGTTGATAAGACCCTCACTAGTCATCTGCTGCCCATGGTGTACCGCCTCACTACATAGCTACAGGTTAGGCTAGAAAGCAAGCCTGTGGAGCTGCCTAGAAGCTGCTGCTTGCAGCTGAACATACAAGTCATCTGCTGCCCATGGTGCACCGGCTCACAACATTGCTACAGGTTAGACTAGAGAGCAAGCCTGGGGAGCTGCCTAGAAGCTGCTGCTTGCAGCTGAACATACAAGTCATCTGCTGCCCATGGTGCACCGGCTCACAACATTGCTACAGGTTAGACTAGAGAGCAAGCCTGGGGAGCTGCCTAGAAGCTGCTGCTTGCAGCTGAAAATAGAAGTCATCTGCTACCCATGGTGTGCCGCCTCACTGCATTGCTACAGGTTAGGCTAGAAAGCAGGCCTGGGGAGCTGCCTAGAAGCTGCTGCTTGCAGCTGAATATACAAGTCATGTGCTGCCCATGGTGTGCCGCCTCACTGCATTGCTACAGGTTTGGCTAGATAGCAAGCCTGTGGAGCTACCTATAAGGTGCTGCTCGTAGCTGAAAATAAAAGCTATGGCTTACAGGATCTCGCTACATTCTAGGTGGGGCTGTTGCCATTACCACCAACCACTCAACCACCAACTTACCCTCCCCCAGGTCTGGTCATGCTGCAGCTGTCAGTGCTAGGCTAAGATGTCGGTGCCTAGCATGCACATACAAAAGGAGTTTTCCCAACCCACCACCCACCACCCGACCACCAACCACCAACTCACCATCCCCCAGTCCTGGTCATGCTGCAGCTGTCAGTGCTGAGCATGCGCACCCAAAGGAGCTTGGCCGGCCCACCAACGACCACCCACCACCCAACCACCAACTCACCATCCCCCAGGCCTAGTCATGCTGCAGCTGTCAGTGCTGAGCATGCGCACCCAAAGGAGCTTGGCCAGCCCACCACCCACCACCCAACCACCAACCACCTGTTGCCCCCAGGCCTGGTCATGCTGCAGCTGTCAGTGCCGAGCATGCGCACCCACAGGAGCTTGGCCAGCCGACCACCCGACCACCAACCACCAACCACCTGTTGCCCCCAGGCCTGGTCATGCTGCAGCTGTCAGTGCCGAGCATGCGCACCCAAAGGAGCTTGGCCAATTTCAACGCAGAGTTTGGCGGGCCTAAGTACGACTTCGACCTAGATGCTTGGCGCCAAGGACAAAACGGCAGTGCGAGAAATTGGGCGGTCCTGGATGCTGATGATGGTGCTGGTAAGAAAATTACAAGTACTAAGTTATGTACCTTAATGCTTCATGCACGGGACCGACCAGCAGTGCAAGGAACTGGGCAGTTGTGGATGCTGCTGATGATGCTGGTAAGAAAACTATAAGTGCTAAGTTATGTACCTTAATGCTTGGCACAAGGGACAGAACAGCAGTGCGAGAAATTGGGCGGTCGTCGATGCTGATGATGGTGCTGGTAAGAAAATTACAAGTACTAAGTTATGTACCTAAATGCTTCATGCACGGGACCGACCAGCAGTGCAAGGAACTGGGCTGTCCCGGATGCTGATGATGATGCTGGTAAGAAAACTACAAGTGCAAAGTTATGCACCTTAATGCTTCATGCACGGGACAGACCAGCAGTGCAAGGAACTGGGCTGTCCTGGATGCTGATGATGGTGCTGGTGCATTCATAGGGCCTATACAACCAAGAAAACATCTTATACACACAGATTTATTCGATAGGCTTGCGCTGCTTCTTTAGATGATTAAATAAATAGTATGCATCGTTACGAGACGTGAGATTGTGGGGGCCAGCCCGTTTGCTTTCACTGGGGGCAACCACCAATGTTTGTTTGGATTCATTTGTTTTTACATTTCCGTTCTTCCGTCCTCTACCGCTGTAAGGCAGGGCTCCCTAAATACCATGCCCCACCAGGTGCTATCATTTTATTGTATGTGTTTTTTACATTTAATGTAAAATGTATGCAGGTTGAGTTGCCTCAAGCTTTACTGCGACCAAGGGATGGGGAATAGAACCCAAAGACAGGTCTCCCTTAACAACACGCACCACCAGGCGTTATCATTGTATTGTATGTGTCTTTTACATTTAATGTAAAATAGATGCAGGTTCAGTTGCTTTAAGCTTTACTGCGACCAAGGGATGTAGATAAGGACCCAAAGACAGGACTCCCTTAACAACACGCACCACCAGGTGCTATCATTTTATTGTATGTGTCTTTTACATCTAACGTAAGATAGATGCAGGTTGAGTTGCTTCAAGCTTTACTGCGACCATGGGATGTGGATAAGGACCCAAAGACAGGTTTCCCTTAACAACACGCCCCACCAGGCGTTATCATTTTATTTATTTTGACATTTATTTTGACGCATCTTATCATTTTATTTATTTTGACACTTATTTTGACACCTCAAATGGATGCAGGTAGGGAGTTGTTGCAAGCTTTGCTGCGGCCAAGTACTTAATTGCATGGGGTGGCTTCAGTTGGTTGGTTGGTTGGTTGGTTGGTTGGTTGGTTGGTTGGGGTGGCTACAGTTGGTTGGTTGGTTAGGGGGGCTTCAGTTGCTGCTTTGTTTACACCCCCCACCCACCCCATGGGTGGCTTCAGTTGGTTGGTTGGTTAGGGGGGCTTCAGTTGCTGCTTTGTTTACACCCCCCGCCCACCCCATGGGTGGCTTCAGTTGGTTGGTTGGTTAGGGGGGCTTCAGTTGCTGCTTTGTTTACACCCCCCACCCACCCCATGGGTGGCTTCAGTTGGTTGGTTGGTTAGGGGGGCTTCAGTTGCTGCTTTGTTTACACCCCCCACCCACCCCATGGGTGGCTTCAGTTGGTTGGTTGGTTAGGGGGCTTCAGTTGCTGCTTTGTTTACACCCCCCACCCACCCCATGGGTGGCTTCAGTTGGTTGGTTGGTTAGGGGGGCTTCAGTTGCTGCTTTGTTTACACCCCCCCCACCCACCCATGGGTGGCTTCAGTTGGTTGGTTGGTTAGGGGGGCTTCAGTTGCTGCTTTGTTTACACCCCCCACCCACCCCATGGACCTTAGTAACATTTAACGTAAATTGGATGCAGGTTGGGAGTTGCTTCAAGCTTTGCTCCGACCAAGGGATGTGGATAAAGACCCAAAGACAGGATCTGTCCTGTTTTCAGACTCTGAGGCAACTGCTCGGATCTCAGCAGCGAATGCCTTGAAGCACAGGTATTGTTGTAGTGCTGTAGTGCTGTTATTTTTGCGGAGTCTGAGGCAACTGCTCGGATCTCAGCAGCAAATGCTCTGAATCACAGTTATTGTTGTGCTGATGTAGCGCTGTAGTGTTGCAATACAATACATATATATATATACAATACATCTCTCTCTCTATATATATATATATATATATATATATACATATATATATTGTACAGGTTTATGAGGCAGAAATCCCCAAAGTGCACAACCTCCCTGGACTCGGATTACGAAGCAGACCCCGGCTCAAACTCACCAATCCTTTACAATGTACAGCTTCGTGAGGCAGATCTCGCCCAAGTACGCATCTTCCCTGGAATCTGACTAGGACCCTGACTCTGACCCACCAAACCTGTATACTGCACAGCTTCATGAGGCAGATCTCCCCAACCTAAACCGCCAGCCTGGACTCTGGGTATGACCCTGACCCCGACCCCAACCATGCAAACCTGCAAACTGCACAGGTTGCTATTCTCAACCTCGAAGTATTCAAACATATATATAAATCCCATATTTATGTTTAACCTATATAACCTATATAATCTATATACAACCTACATGAATAACCTATATAACCTATATAATATATATATTACCTACATGAATGACCTATATTGTACAGGTTTATGAGGCAGATATCCCCTAAGTACACATCCTCCCTGGACTTGGATTACGAAGAAGAGGAGAACATCGGAACACTCTTTGGAACTGCTTTTGGCACTATTGGGACGGCGTTTCAGAATTACAGGAAGGTCAAGGTAGAGGAGTCTGGCTCCACCAAGCCTGCTACTCCCATCGTATCAGGTAATGCAGTGCAAGATTTTGTAGGGCAAGGGTGTCATGTGTTAGAGTGTGCAGGATGTGTATGTGTGGGATTTGCTTCAAGGTAGAAGTGTCTGTGACTCTGGCTACACCAAGCCTGCTACTCCCATCGTATCAGGTAATGCAGTGCAAGATTTTGTAGGGCAAGGGTATCATGTGTTGGCTTGTGAGGCAGAAGTGTCTGTGACTCTGGATCCACCAAGCCTTCGAGTCTGGGGCGTCTGGCTCCTACAAGCCTGCTCATTGTCTCAGGTACTGCCCTTGATTCAGTGGTTGTAGTGCCGGTGTCTTGGGTTAGAGTGTGCAGGATGTGTATGCGTGGGGTTTGCAAGTATGCTGGAAGGGTCCACCTGGCTCCTACAAGCCTGCTACTCCCATTGTCTCAGGTACTGCCCTTGATTCAGGTGCTGTAGTGCAAGTGTGCTGGGTTGGAGTTATGCAAACATCTGGTTAGAGTGTGCAGGATGTGTATGCGCAGCTTTGCTTTTGAGGCAGAGGTGTCAGCGAATCTGGCAGGTGTCTGGTGTCTGCGAAGCTGGCAGGTGTCTGCGAATCTGGCAGGTGTCTGCGAATCTGGCAGGTGTCTGGTGTCTGCGAAGCTGGCAGGTGTCTGGTGTCTGCGAAGCTGGCAGGTGTCTGCGAATCTGGCAGGTGTCTGCGAATCTGGCTCCGCCAAGCCTGTGAGTCTATCTACTCCAAGCCTGCTACTCCCATTGTCTCAGGTACTGGGGTGTCAAGTTTTTGTAAGGCAAGGGTGTCATGTGTTTGAGTGTGACAGTGCAAGGGTGTCATGTGTTTGAGTGTGACAGTGCAAGGGTGTCATGTGTTTGAGTGTGACAGTGCAAGGGTGTCATGTGTTTGAGTGTGACAGTGCAAGGGTGTCATGTGTTTGAGTGTGACAGTGCAAGGGTGTCATGTGTTTGAGTGTGACAGTGCAAGGGTGTCATGTGTTTGAGTGTGACAGTGCAAGGGTGTCATGTGTTTGAGTGTGACAGTGCAAGGGTGTCATGTGTTTGAGTGTGACAGTGCAAGGGTGTCATGTGTTTGAGTGTGACAGTGCAAGGGTGTCATGTGTTTGAGTGTGACAGTGCAAGGGTGTCATGTGTTTGAGTGTGACAGTGCAAGGGTGTCATGTGTTTGAGTGTGACAGTGCAAGGGTGTCATGTGTTTGAGTGTGACAGTGCAAGGGTGTCATGTGTTTGAGTGTGACAGTGCAAGGGTGTCATGTGTTTGAGTGTGACAGTGCAAGGGTGTCATGTGTTTGAGTGTGACAGTGCAAGGGTGTCATGTGTTTGAGTGTGGCAGTGCAAGGGTGTCATGTGTTTGAGTGTGACAGTGCAAGGGTGTCATGTGTTTGAGTGTGACAGTGCAAGGGTGTCATGTGTTTGAGTGTGACAGTGCAAGGGTGTCATGTGTTTGAGTGTGACAGTGCAAGGGTGTCATGTGTTTGAGTGTGGCAGTGCAAGGGTGTCATGTGTTTGAGTGTGACAGTGCAAGGGTGTCATGTGTTTGAGTGTGACAGTGCAAGGGTGACATGTGTTTGAGTGTGAAGTGCCTGTGATGGTGCTCTCATTCCTCTTCGTCTCCTGCCATAGTCCCAGGTACTGCCCTTGATTCAGGTGTTGTAGTGCCGGTGTGCTGGGTTAGAGCATGCAGGATGTGTATGCATGGGGCTTGCTTGTGCGCTGGAAGCGTCTGGCTCCTCCAAGCCTGCTACTCCCATTGTGTCATGTACTGCCTTTGATCCAGGTGTTGTAGTGCCGGTGTGCTGGGTTAGAGCATGCAGGATGAGTATGTGCAGGGTTTGCTTGTGCGCTGGAAGTGTCCACCTCGCTCCACCAAGCCTGCTACTCCCATTGTGTCATGTCCTGCCCCTGATTCAGGTGTTGTAGTGCCAGTGTCTTGGGTTAGAGTGTGCAGGATGTGTATGCGTGGGGTTTTACATAAACATAAACATAGACATGTACATATAAAACGCAAACAACGTACCCACCATTGCAAACTCAAAAATACGAAACCACAAAAAAGAATACACAGCGTACACTCGTTGCAGACTCCAAAACCCACTGTGCCCACCGTTGCAGACTCCAAGGGTAAGAAGGGTGCCCACCGTTGCAGACTAAAAAACAAAACAAAAGCATACACTCGTTGCAGACTCCCAAACCCACTGTACCCACCGTTGCAGACTCCATGGGTAAGAACGGTGCTGGTATGTCTGGCCAATACGTATACAAATACATATTCATAAACATGTATATATACATACACAAATACATATTCATGAACATGTATATATACATACACAAATACATATTCATGAGCATGTATATATACATACACAAATACATATTCATGACCATGTATATATACATACACAAATACATATTCATGAACATGTATATATACATGCACAAATACATATTCATGAACATGTATATATACATACACAAATACATATGCATGAACATGTATATATACATACACAAATACATATACGTATGCATGTATACAAGTATACAACCCAAACAATGTACCCACTGTTGCAGACTCTAGGGGTAAGAAAGGTACCGGGCTTTTTGCTGCTCTCACTCACACACTCAAACACTTCAATTTTTGTCCCACCTTTGACTTGCATCCATGTGCTGACTTCATAGAGTGTAACGTGGACCTAACTAAGGTCAATCACTCCTTTTCAAGAACCCCCTTGAATTTAAAAGAATTAAAATATCACCGTTGCAGGCTCCAAGGGTAAGAAGGGTGCTGGGCTGTTTGGCCAAGCTGTTAGCTTGTGGGAGGGAGTGACCTCCAAGCTATTTGACCTGGAGGCCAAGATATTGACAACTGCCTCGGCCACTGACAAGCAGAACGAGAAGGTCCGGTCCCTTCAGATGAAGGTACGCTAAGATGTCATGCTTTCAACTGCAATCCTCTGATTCATATAAAATTATTAATAAATTGTATTATTGCATTGTATTGCATTATTGCATTGCATTGCATTGTATTATTACAATAGGAGAATGTAGGTGTATGGGGGGGGGGGTCTGTCTGCTAAGCTACTTGACCTGGAGGCCAAGATCGTGGCTACTGCCTCGGCCACTGACAAGCAGACTGAGAAGGTCTGGTCGCTTGGGATGAAGGTATGCTAGGATGTCATGGTAGGATGTTTAAGGTATCATGCTTTCAATCCAAGGAGTAAAAGCATTTAGCGTTTACGATGCAATGTTTGGTTGAAGGCATCCTAAGATGTAGGGACCGGCATTTCATATGTTGTGAACAGAGACGGATATGATATCATACGGCCGAGATGGTTTGGCCGCTTTGGAAGAAGGCACACTAAGCAGGCAATCTAGGTAGTCATGCTTTCAACTGCAATCATCTTCATTATAATAATATACATATGTAATACATAATTATATATACATAATAACATAATTAATACATATGTAATACATAATTATATATACATAATAACATAATTAATACATATGTACATACATAATTATATATACATAATAACATAATTAATACATATGTACATACATAATTATATATACATAATAACATAATTAATACATATGTACATACATAATTATATATACATAATAACATAATTAATACATATGTAATACATAATTATATAAACATAATTGCATAATTAATACATATGTAATACATAATTATATATACATAATAATATAATTAATACATATGTAATACATAATTATGTATACATAATAACATAATTAATACATATGTACATACATAATTATATATATACATAATAACATAATTAATACACATGTAATACATAATTACATATACATAATAACATAATTAATACATATGTAATACATAATTATATATACATAATAACATAATTAATACATATGTAATACATAATTATATATACATAATAACATAATTAATACATATGTAATACATAATTATATATACATACATAATTACAGTAGTAGATAGTTGGTACGCTAAGCAGGCAATCTAGGTAGTCATGCTTTCAACTGCAATCATCTTCATTGCTTGCTAGTACGCTAAAGATAAGCATCATTACAGTAGTTAAAGAGTAACATCATTACAGTATACGCTAAAGATAAGCATCATTACAGTAGTACGCTAAAGATAAGCATCATTACAGTAGTATAAAGATAAGCATCATTACAGTACGCTAAAGATAAGCATCATTACAGTAGTACGCTAAAGATAAGCATCATTACAGTAGTACGCTAAAGATAAGCATCATTACAGTAGTACGCTAAAGCATAAGCTCATTACAGTAGTACGCTAAAGATAAGCATCATACATTACAGTAGTACGCTAAAGATAAGCATCATTACAGTAGTACGCTAAAGATAAGCATCATTACAGTAGTACGCTAAAGATAAGCATCATTACAGTAGTACGCTAAAGATAAGCATCATTACAGTAGTACGCTAAAGATAAGCATCATTACAGTAGTACGCTAAAGATAAGCATCATTACAGTAGTACGCTAAAGATAAGCATCATTACAGTAGTACGCTAAAGATAAAGCATCATTACAGTAGTACGCTAAAGATAAGCATCATTACAGTAGTACGCTAAAGATAAGCATCATTACAGTAGTACGCTAAAGATAAGCATCATTACAGTAGTACGCTAAAGATAAGCATCATTACAGTAGTACGCTAAAGATAAGCATCATTACAGTAGTACGCTAAAGATAAGCATCATTACAGTAGTACGCTAAGATAAGCATCATTACAGTAGTACGCTAAAGATAAGCATCATTACAGTAGTACGCTAAAGATAAGCATCATTACAGTAGTACGCTAAAGATAAGCATCATTACAGTAGTACGCTAAAGATAAGCATCATTACAGTAGTACGCTAAAGATAAGCATCATAGTACAGTAGTACGCTAAAGATAAGCATCATTACAGTAGTACGCTAAAGATAAGCATCAATTACAGTAGTACGCTAAAGATAAGCATCATTACAGTAGTACGCTAAAGATAAGCATCATTACAGTAGTACGCTAAAGATAAGCATCATTACAGTAGTACGCTAAAGATAAGCATCATTACAGTAGTACGCTAAGATAAGCATCATTACAGTAGTACGCTAAAGATAAGCATCATTACAGTAGTACGCTAAAGATAAGCATCATTACAGTAGTACGCTAAAGATAAGCATCATTACAGTAGTACGCTAAAGATAAGCATCATTACAGTAGTACGCTAAAGATAAGCATCATTACAGTAGTACGCTAAAGATAAGCATCATTACAGTAGTACGCTAAAGATAAGCATCATTACAGTAGTACGCTAAAGATAAGCATCATTACAGTAGTACGCTAAAGATAAGCATCATTACAGTAGTACGCTAAAGATAAGCATCATTACAGTAGTACGCTAAAGATAAGCATCATTACAGTAGTACGCTAAAGATAAGCATCATTACAGTAGTACGCGAGATAAGCATTCATTCCAGCAGTACGCTAAAGATAAGCATCATTACAGTACAGCATCAGTAGTACGCTAAAGATAAGCATCATTACAGCAGTACGCTAAAGATAAGCATCATTACAGTAGTACGCTAAAGATAAGCATCATTACAGTAGTACGCTAAAGATAAGCATCATTACAGTAGTACGCTAAAGATAAGCATCATTACAGCAGTACGCTAAAGATAAGCATCATTACAGTAGTACGCTAAAGATAAGCATCAGTAGTTACGCTAATAAGTACAGTACGCTAAAGATAAGCATCATTACAGTAGTACGCTAAAGATAAGCATCATTACAGTAGTACGCTAAAGAAAGATAGTAGCATCATTACAGCATATAGTACGCTAAAGCATCATACAGTAGTACGCTAAAAGATAAGCATCATTACAGTAGTACGCTAAAGATAAGCATCATTACGCTAAGATAAGCACAGTAGTACGCAAGCATCGCTAAAGATAAGCATCATTACAGTAGTACGCTAAAGATAAGCATCATTACAGTAGTACGCTAAAGATAAGCATCATTACAGTAGTACGCTAAAGATAAGCATCATTACAGTAGTACGCTAAAGATAAGCATCATTACAGTAGTACGCTAAAGATAAGCATCATTACAGGAGTACGCTTAAGATAAGCATCATTACAGTAGTAGATAGTTGGTACGCTAAAGATGAAGGTAATGATAACGCCTGGTGGGGCGTGGTGTTAAGGGAGCCCGTCGTTCGCGGGTGGGGAGCGGTCTCCTACCTCAACTGGACAAGCTACCATCGCGGTTGACAGCGACCTGCAACGCCAAGAGCGACCGTAGGGGGAGTCGAACCCCCGACTCTTCATCCTGAAGCGATTTAGTCTACCACTAGACCATTGTATATCACTGAAAGGGGCTCAAACGCTAAAGAAGAAGGTACCCTAATCAGGTAAGAAGGAGTATGTGTGTGATGGGATGCGTGTGTGGTGTGGTGATGTGTGTGTTTGTGTGTGTGGTGGGATGTGTGTGTGTGGTGGTATGTGTGTGTGGTGGGATGTGTGTGTGTGGTGGGATGTGTGTGTGGTGGGATGTGTGTGTGTGTGCAGTGGTGATGGTGGTGGTGCAGGAAGAGCTTATAAGTGTCACATTCTGTTAGTCCACTTTGTGCCGACAGCTGTACCCACCAGCCGAATTACATGCATCCAGATTATATTCTATGCCAAGCCACTGGTTCCTCTCCTTAAGAAAGAACCCTGCTACTTTCGCTTGGCAATCTAGTTAGTCATGCTTTCAACTGCAATCTAGTTAGTCATGCTTTCAACTGCAATCTAGTTCGTCATGCTTTCAACTGCAATCTAGTTAGTCATGCTTTCAACTGCAATCTAGTTAGTCATGCTTTCAACTGCAATCTAGTTAGTCATGCTTTCAACTGCAATCCAGTTAGTCATGCTTTTAACTGCAATCGTCTTCATTACCCCCAACCCCAATCACACAAAATATCTGTCCATGTACCCTGTATGGATGTATGCTACAGTCCAGGGGTAGGCCAAATAGGCTAAAGGGACTTGCCCAACCGTGCAGGAAGGGCTTAAAAAGAACAAGCACTGATGAACTGGGCCCCAAACAATTGTTTAACCGATGGGGGCCCTGCGTTCGTGCTACAGTGATAATTTAATCCTACAATCCATGTACCCTGTACCTGGGTCCAGTTGTATAATCTATGTACCCTGTACCTGGGTCCAGGTGTACAATCCATGTACCCTGTACCTGGGTCCAGGTGTACAATCCATGTACCCTGTACCTGGGTCCAGGTGGCTGCAGGGGATGCAGTAGCCAAGGCTGCAGATGTGTTCCCCTGAACCCCAATCACATTTCAAATATCTGGCCATGTGCCTGTGCCTATGCCGAGGTGCCTGCAGGGGATGCTGCAGCCAAGGGTGCATAAGCATTTACTCAAAACCCCAATCACATTTCAAATATCTGGCCATGTGCCTGTGCCTATGCCCAGGTGTCTGCAGGGGATGCTGTAACCAAGGAGGAGAAGCGCTTGAATAAGATGGAGGGCTGCCTGGACAACTTGCATAATGACTTCAACACCACCGCCAAGGCTGCATAAGCATTTACCCCCAACTCCAATCACACAAAATATCTGATTGTGTGCCTGTGTTGATGCCCAGGTGTCTTCAGGGGATGCTGTAACCAAGGCTGAGCTGTCCAAGGAGGAGAAGCGCTTGAACAAGATTGGATTCCACTTGGTCAACCTGCCATGGCTACTTCAACAACACTGCCAAGGCTGCATAAGCATGCACCCTCAACCCCAATCACATACAATGCATGACCATGTACCTATGCCTTTGCCTATGCCTATTACCAGGTGTCTGCAGGGGAGGCTGTTACCAAGGGTGCTTAAGCATTTACTCTTGACCCCAATCCCATTTCAAATATCTGACCATGTGTCTGTGCCTATTACCAGGTGCCTGCAGGGGAGGCCGTAACCAAGGGTGCTTAAGCATTTACTCTCGACCCAATCACATTTCAAATATCTGACCATGTGTCTGTACCTATGCCCAGGTGTCTGCAGGGGAGGCTGTAACCAAGGCTGAGCTGTCTAAGGAGGAGAAGCGCTTGAATAAGATGGAGGGCCGTCTGGACAACCTGCAGAGCGACTTCAACAACACCGCTAAGGCTGCGTATGGTGTTGTTCAAGCCCTAGGCTTTGGTAATTCCCGTGGCTCGGTCAAGGACAAGGAGCCAGCAGCCGCCAACAGGGCGCAGGAGGAAGAGGAGGCTTCTAGAGAGGAGCTGGGTAGCAGCCGGCCTGTGTGGTCCCAGGTTTCCAGTGGACTGCGTAAACTGGAGTTTATGTTGCTTAATCAGGCAACAGCAACGGAGAGGCAGAGTACTACAGTAAAAGTACTGAAGGACAAGGTAGGATGGCAGTAGTGTAGCACAGCTATAGGAAAAAGATACATGTATAGTGGTATGGTGCATGAGCCCTCTAGCAGCTGCCGGGAAGGTGCTCACAGTCAATCGGGAGGCAGGGCAGTACAGTGAAAGTACTGAAGGACAAGGTAGGATGGTAGTAGTGTAGCACAGCTATAGGAAAATGATACATGTATAGTGGTATGGTGCATGAACCATCTAGCAGCTGCCAAGAAGGTGCTCACAGTCAATTGGGAGGCATAGCAGTTCAGTGTCAGTACTGCGGGAGAAGGTAGGATGGCAGTAGTGTAGTACATAAGCAATCTAGAAGGGTAGTGTGGTCCCAGGTTTCCAGCGGACCAGGAGCTAGCGGCCACCAACAGGGCGCAGGAGGAGGAGGGGGCTTCTGGAGAGGAGCTGGGTGGCAGTCGGCCTGTGTGGTCCCAGGTTTCCAGTGTGTCCAGGTTTCCAGTGTGACCCATGTTTTTAGTGTGGGTCCCAGGTTTCCAACGGACTGCGGCAGCTGGATTTCATGTTGCTTAATTAGGCCCAGCCCAAACTCACACACACCGTCTTCATCCCCCAACGGGTGGTGAACGGCACAGGCCTACCAACCAACAACCAACCAAAGCCAACCAACAAACCAACAGGTGGTGACTGGCACAGCAAACAAAAAGGAAATAGTACCTGTCGAGAAGCTACTCTCAATCACACCACCACCTGTCATCACCATGCACCCACTCACCCACCCAAACTCATGTCCAATCAACCAACCAACCAACCGACGTACCAGCAAACCAACCGACCAACCAACCAACCAACCAACCAATCAACGTACCAGCAAACCAACCAAACCGTCAGCGGCGACTGGGGCAAACTGGCACTGCCAGCAAAAGCGATCTGGTAGCTGCCGAGAAGGTTCTCACAATCACTCACCCATCCAAACTCACGTCCAACCAACCAACCAACATACCAACATACCAGCCAACCAACCAACCACCTGACATGTGGCGACTGGCACAGCCAGCAAAAGCTAGCTGGTAGCTGCAGAGAAGCTTATCACAATCACTCACCCACCAAAACTCACGTCCAACCAACCAACCAACGTACCAACCAACCAACAGACAGGTGGCGACTGGCACAGCCAACAACTGCGAGCTGGTTCCTGCCGAGAAGGTGATCTCAATGACTCACCCATCCAAATTCACGTCCAACCAACCAACCAACCAACCAACCAACCAACCAACCAACCAACTAACCAATCAACCAACCAACTAACCAACCAACCAATCAACCAACCAACAGGTGGCGACTGGCACAGCCGGACCAAAAAGCGATCTGGTAGGCTGCCGAGAAAGTTCTCTCATCACTTACCCATCCAAAAAAACTCACGTCCAACCAACCAACCAACGTACCAACCGACAGGTGGCGACTGGCTCTGCCAGCAAAAGCGATCTGGTAGCTGCTGAGAAGGTTCTCTCAAAGATGGAGAGGCGCTTGCTACAGCTCACCCTCCAGGAGGAGGAGGTGCTTCAAGAAAGGGCTGAGAAACAAGGAGGAACCAGTAAGGTCAACCGGCCCACCTCCTCCTCCTCCTCCTCTTCTCCCCAGACTCCAGACCGACAGAGCATTTGGGGCACCATTTTCTCAGGGGGGCGCTGGCCTGAGGTGGCGAAGGTAGACTCAGCTGCAGATTCGGCTACAAAGGACAGGGTGGCGAGGGCGACCAGGGTGTCAGAGTCCACTACGGCAGCTGCTAGTGGGGATGGAGCAGATAGAATGGGAAGTGCTCTTGCTGCCAGCCTCAAGTTCAGCGGCATGGCGGCCAGGGTGGTGAGTAAGACATCACACCACACCACATAAGAATATACCACACCGCATAACATCACGGTGCATCGCATGTCTATGGAACAGATAGAGTGTGAGTAAGACATCAGTACATCATACCACACCACATAAGAATATACCACACCGCATAACATCACGGTGCATCGCATGTCTATGGAACAGATAGAGTGTGAGTAAGACATCAGTACATCACACCACACCACATAAGAATATACCACACCGCATAACATCACGGTGCATCGCATGTCTATGGAACAGATAGAGTGTGAGTAAGACATCAGTACATCACACCACACCACATAAGAATATACCACACCGCATAACATCACGGTGCATCGCATGTCTATGGAACAGATAGAGTGTGAGTAAGACATCAGTACATCACACCACACCACATAAGAATATACCACACCGCATAACATCACGGTGCATCGCATGTCTATGGAACAGATAGAGTGGGAAGTGCACTTGCTGCTAGCCTCAAGTTCAGCGGCATGGCGGCCAGGGTGGTGAGTAAGACATCAGTACATCACACCACGGTGGCGGCCAGGGTGGTGAGTAAGACATCAGTACATCACACCACACCACATCACATTTTAATACACCACACTGCATTACATCACATCACATCACATTACATCACATGTCAATGGAATATGGAGAGTGGGCAGTGCACTTGTTGCTAGCCTCAAATGCAGTGATATGGCAGCAAAGGTGATGGGTAGTACATAGCAGTACACATCACACAAAATCACATTACACCATAGTACATTACAGTACACATCACATGAAACCAAGTTACACCACAGTACATTGCAGTACACATCACATGACACCACAGTACAGTACACTGCAGTGTATTACAGGACACATCACATGACACCACATGACACCACACCACAGTACATTACAGTACACATCACATGACACCACATGACAATAAATTACATTAATGTACACATCACATGACACCACATGACACCACATGACACCACAGTGCATTGCAGTACACATCACATGACACTACAGTACAGTACAGTACAGTACACTGCAGTGTATTACAGTACACATCACATGACATCACATGACACCACAGTACATTACAGTACAGTACACATCACATGACACCACATCACAATAAATTACATTAATGTACACATCACATGACACCACAGTACATTAAAGTACACATCACATGACACCACAGTACACCACATTACAGTACAGAACACATCACATGACACTACATTACTCTTTGCCACAAGACAGGCCAGCCACACTGTCGACATAAGGAATTTTGGGAGATTCCCACCACACATCCCCACCACAACCCATATCACCACCACCGCACAACGCACACCCACAACACATCCCCACCCCACCGCGTACCTCCATCACTGCACACCAAACACCAAACCCCACCACACTCACCCACCCCACCCCCCAGGCCATGAGCCTTGCGAGCAAGCTTGGAAAGCAAAGGCAGAGCAAATCATGCGAAAGAGGCGGCAGCACTCTCCAGACTGGAGGATCATGATAAGGTGGCAACCACACACATCCCCACACCACCCCGTACCACCACCACTGCACAACGCACACCAAAACCCACCCACCCCTAGGCTATGAGCCTTGCAAGCAGCTTGAAGGCAGAGGCAGAGCAAATCATGCGTGCACAAGAGGCAGCAGCACGCTCCCGACAAGAGGATCATGATAAGGTGGAAACCACACACATCCCCACACCAACCTGTACCACCACCACTGCACAACGCACACCAAAAATCCAACCCACTCACCCACCCTCTCCCCCCAGGCATGAGCCTTGCGAGCAGTTGAAGTGGAGGCAGAGCAGATCAATCCGCGTCAAGATCGCGGACAGCATGCCTCACACACACCACACACACACACATCACAAACACACAACACACAACACAACAACACACAACACACAACACACACACACACACACAACACACACACACACACACACACACACACACTCACGAACACACAACACACAACAACACACAACACACAACACACAACACACACACACACACACACCAGCCACACAACACACCACACACACACACACACCACACACACACACACTACACAAACACACACACACACACACCACCACACAAACACCACCACACACACACCACACACACACACACACACAGGAGCCTACACTACACACACACACACACACACCAGGAGCCTACACAACACACACACACTCACACACCAGGATTTGCCTACACAACACACACACACACACACCAGGAGCCTACACAACACACACAACACACATCACTAACACAGGAGAAACAACACACACACACCACTCACCACCAGAGCCTACACAACACACACACACACTCACACACCAGGAGCCTACACAACACACACACACTCACACACCAGGAGCCTACACAACACACACACACTCACACAGGAGGATTGTGATAAGGTGGCAGCCACACACATCCCCACACCGCTGCACACATCCCCTCATCAGCGCACACAAAAGCCCCACTGCAACAGCGCACACCAAACGCACCCACCCCCCCCAGGCTACGAGCCTTGCAAGCAGCTTGAAGGCAGAGGCAGAGCAAATCATGCTTGCACAAGAGGCGGCAGCACGCTCCCGACAAGAGGATCATGATAAGGTGGCAACCACACACATCCCCACACCTCCGCATCACCACCACCACAGCACAACGCACACACCAACCCCACCCCCACCCACCCACCCACAGGCGATGAGCCTTGCGAGCAGCTTGAAGGCGGAGGCAGAGCAAAATCATCCGTGCACAAGAGGCGGCAAGCACGCTCCGACAAGAGGATCGTGAGAAAGTGGGG
Source organism: Microglena sp. YARC (assembly GCA_022414725.1). Classification (NCBI taxonomy): domain Eukaryota; kingdom Viridiplantae; phylum Chlorophyta; class Chlorophyceae; order Chlamydomonadales; family Chlamydomonadaceae; genus Microglena; species Microglena sp. YARC. Next base: position 9,800 of record JAJSRW010001227.1, on the reverse strand, counting down.
CAACGTTCATGCAAATGCTGAAAGAACAGCCAGCTCAATTTGTGTCCAGCTCGTCATCGTATGACGACCTTGAGATCATTTGTGGGGACGACGAGAGGTCATGTGACGATTGGTGGTGGTGGGGTGGGGGGATGGGGAAGAATGAGGGGGGGGGGGGGGGGGGGGGGGGGGGGGACGATGACTGATTTGTGTAAGTGTGGGGGGGGGATACAGTCCTTGGTATGACGACCTAAAGCTCCATTTCGGTGGGGGTGGGGGTGGGTGGGTAGGGGTGGGTGGGGGTGGGTGGGGGTGGGGTAGGGGGGGTGGGTGGTGGGTGGGTAGGGGGTGGGGTGGTGGGGGTAGGCTAGGGTGGGGTAGGCAGAGTGGGGTGGGTAGGGGTGGGTGGGATCTGGGTTGGTAGCACGGGTGGGTGGTAGGGTGTGGTGGGGTTGGGGTAGCAGGGTGGGTGGGTATGGGGTGGGTGGGTGGGGGTAGGGTGTGGGTGGGTAGTGGGTTGGGGGTGGGTAGCAGGTGTGGTGGGAGTAGGGGTGGGGGTCGGGGTGGGTAGCATGGTGTGGGGGTATTGGGTACAGGGGGTGGTGGGGGTATGGGTAGGGGGGGTGGGGGTATGGGTGGGGTGTGGGGGTGGTGGGGGTATGGGGGTAGCAGGGTGTGGGTGGTGTGGGTGGGTACAGGTCGGGTAGTAGGGAGGGTGGGGTGGGGGGGGGTGGGTAGGGGTGGGTGGTGGGGGGGGTGGGGGTAGTGGGGGGGGGGGTGGGTAGCCAAGGTGTGGTTGGCAGGGGGGGGTGGGGGTAGCAGGTGTGGGTGGGCAGGGGGAGGGTGGCTTGTGGTGCGGGGGTGTGTCGGGCGATGTTGTGTGTGATGTGTGGATGTGGGCGGTGAGCAGTGTGTGTGGGGTGGTGGGCGTAGGGGGTTGCGGGTAGCAGGTGTGTGCAGCAAACGGTTTGCAGGGGTGGGGTACCGTAGCACGCGCCTGCCCTGCGCCGCGCTGGGCTCAGTGTGGTCACGTGGAACCTTTGTATTTGCGGGGGGAGCCCCACACTGGTAGCAATGGGGGGTGGTGGGCATTATGCGATTCCCTAGCACTCACATGGGGGGGTAGCAGGTGGGTGGACGAGGGGGAGGAAAGCAGTGGGGGTGGCAGGAGGGGGCCGGGTCAGGGCAGGGTGGGGGGCCTCCCACCCACACCTCTACCCCCAGGGGGGGCAGCAAACAGCCACCTCCGATTGTCCTCTTCTGGCTCGTCATCATATATGAGGACCTTGAGCTTAAATTGTGGGGACGACGAGAGATTCATGTGAGTGATAGGAAGAGAGGGGGGGGCTGGTGTGTGCGTGAGGGAGGGGGATTCAGTCTGTCAGTGACGACCTGAATTCGCATGTGGGGACGACGCAAGGTTCATGTGAGTGGATTGGAAAAGAGGGGGGGGGGGGGGAGAGGGCTTATAAGGGCGTGGTCAACCTTCAGGGAAAAGTTGAAGTTTCACTTCTGAAAACACGCATATACTCACACACACACACACACCACACACACACATCCACATACCACAGCATCACACACACAACACGCACACACACCATGCACCCACCCACCACCCTTGCACACCCTCATAATCCACTCACTTCACCCTCACAAATTCCTCTTAACTACCCACACCCCATGCACCCGCACACCCCCACTCCCACCCTCACACTTCCCGCCACACCCCACCCACTTCCCACCCTCACACATTCCCCCTATCCCACCACACCCATACACCCGCACACCACCACTCCCACCCACTCCCACCCTCACACATTCCGCCCACTCCCGCCCTCACACATTGCCCCCTATCCACTCCCACCCGTTACACCACATCCTTCTCACTCCCACCCTCACACATTCTCCCTGTCCACCCACACCCATGCACCCACGCACCCCCCCACCCCACCACTCCCACCCTCACACGCGTGCGTGCACTTTCCCCCCACTCCCACCCTCACACATTTCAATTTGAACCATTCAAAGCATGCTCCCTTGCTCACATCATCCACCCATCCCTCCCCACACCACATCTCAGCCACATCCCCCCCACACACACCACCCCACTCTCCCACCTCCCACCTCACACATTCCCCCCCCCCCACTTCACCCACCACCACCACCACCACCACTCCTACCCTTACGCATTTCAGATTTGAACATTCAACGCACCCATCCCCACAGGGCTGTGCAAAAAGGAAAAAAACTCCCTCACACACACACCCCACTCCCACCCTCACACATCCCCCCCACCCTCATAACACACCCCACTCCCACCCCCACACATCCCCCCACCTCATACACACACTCCACTCCCACCCTCACATCCCCCCACCCTCATACACATCACCCCACTCCCACCCTCACACATTCAAAACATGCTCCATGCTCACAGGGCTGTGGAGGAGTCCACCACCCACCACCCACCACTAACCTCACATATCCCCCCCACTACCACCCTCACCCCACTCCATGCTCGCCGGGCTGTGGAGAGTCAAGAGGCAGGAGCTCCTCTCTGCCATGTCAAGAAGATTGGATCTGCCTGAGAGAAAAAGCCGCAGCACATTTCCCCCATCCATCCCACACCCACTCCCCCACTCCCACCCTCACACATTCTTTTTCCGCTCCACGGGTTTTTTTCCCCAACACTCTCCCCCACTCCCTCTACTCCCACCCTCACGCATTTCAAATTTGGACCATTCTCACAGGGCTGTGGAAGAGTCGAAGAGGCAGCAGCTTCTCTCTGCCCATGTCAAGAAATTGGATGCAGCTGAGAGAAAGGCCTTAGCCACGGCGAGGCGACTTTGGTGTCTCTGTTCCTAGGAATGCTGTCAACCAGGATTCGAGCTGGGAGAGGTCTGCGCCATGCTAGCTCGGCAAGCCCCCGGCCTCCAGGATCTGTCATGGGCGTGAATGAGCAGCTGAGGGTCTTTCAGGACTACCAGGTTGTGTGTGGGGTGTGTGTGTGTGGGGGGGGGGGGGGGGGGGTGGGGGGGAGGAGGTCTGCGCCATGCTAGCTGGCAAGCCCGGCCTCCAGGCTGTCATGGGCGTGAATGAGCAGCTGAGGGTCTTTCAGGACTACCAGACTGGTGTGTGTGGGTGTGTGTGTGTGGGAGGGTAGGACTATGTTCCCTGTGTGTGTCGGGGGCAGGCAGGGGGGATGGCGGGGGACGGGAGTGGGGGGGGGGGGGAGGGGGTTAGAGCGTCATTTCTAGTTGGCAAGCCCTAGTCCCAGGCTGTCATGGATGTGAATGACCACTACAGGTCTTCCAGGCCTAATACCAGGTGTGGCTTGGTATGTGACCCCCCCGCCCCCCCCCCACCTCCACCCCTCCCTTCCCCCCCCTTCACCCTCCACCCCCTCTTCATTCCCACAGCAACCACCCACTCCCCATCCACACGCACACCCATCCACACACACAGACTCACGCACAACCATTCCCCCTACCCACCCACACCCCATCCACCCACCCTCACCCACTTACCCCCGCCCCCCCTACCCCCCCTTTTGCAGTTTGAGTTGAAGCAGGACCTCGTCGAGGCGAGAAGGAGTACCCTACCCCATCCAACCATGCCCCCGACGTTACCCCCATGCCCACCCCCCCACATCTAAACCCCATCCACACTTTTCCTCCATCCACACCCAACCTTTCTCGATCCACCACCCCCCCCCCACCCCCCCCCCCTCCCCCCCCCCCCCTCCACTTGCAGTTCCGAGCTGAAAGGAGGCTGACGAGGGGCGATGGTAGGAGGGAGCCTCGCCCCATCCAACTCACTGCCCTGCACATTCCTCGCATCCCACCACCACCCGCACTTACCCCCACATCCACCGACACCTCTTCCCCTCCACCCACACCCCTTACCCCCGTCACCCTATCCCCCCCCCCCCACCCCCCGCCACCCCCCCCCCCCTGTCCACCCTGCAGTTTGAGCTGAAAGGAGGCGATGAGGCATGGGAAAAGGAGCCCTCACCCCCATCCAACCGTGCCCCTGCACATTCCCCCCACACCCACACCCCCCACATTCCCCCCACCACACCCCCTTCCCCTTCCCCCCCTTATACGGCCCTTATCCCCCCACCCCTTGCAGTTCGAGTTGAAGGAGGTGACGAAGGCGAGTAGGAGGGGAGCTTCACCCCATCCAACCATGCGCCCCCCGCACATTCCCCCAACCCACCCACAACCCACACTTCCCCCAATCCCCCCCCCCTTCCACCCTCACCCCTTCCCCCCGTCCACCCTACCTCCCCTTGCCAGGTTCCACTTGAAGCAGGCTGCCGAGGCGAGGGAGGAGGTAGCACTCAGGAGAGCAATTGTTGAGGCTGAGGCCCGGGCCCTAGAAGAAATCCGTCTCGCCGAAGAATCGACCGCCTCAAGGAGGAGATCGAAAGGTCAGATAGGAGCTTTCTTCCTCATGCTTACTGAGGTTCCGATAGCCCCCCCATCGGCTCCGAAACCGCCTGGCCCCCTTGGTTGAAACCACAGATCTGGCGGGACGAGCGCTACGCGGTGGTTCCAGAGGCAAGGCGGAGGGCAATATTTGATGCTTTTCTTGAGGAGGTGTATCAGGAGATGGAGGTGGCGGTGCACGTGTATGAAGAAGCTGCCAGGAGTGTATCTGCTGCCACGGTAAGTGTTGGGCTGCTGCTCGCTTAACTAGCTTTGTGTGGGTGTGTGTGCCGTGTGTGTGTGTGGGTGCGTGTGTGTGGGGGCTGTGTAGTGGGGGTGTGGGGGTGGTGGGGGGGGGGTATCCAGGCACAGGCATACGTGTTGGGCGGCTGCTGCTGTACTAGGTTTGTTGTGCGTGTGCGTGGGTGTGCGGTGTGTGTGTGTGGGGGGGGGGGTCTCTGCCACGATAGTGTGTTGGGCTGCTGCTTCCGCAAGTAAGTTGCTGCCATCTTGATTTAACAAGGCTTTGTGGCGTTGTGGGTGTGGGTGATGGGTTTGGAGTGGGTGGGTGGGTGGGGGGGGGGGGCGGAGCTATCTTTTTATGCTTTTCCTGAGGAGGAGATGGTGGTGGTGGTGGCACAGGAAGCTGCAGCATGGAGTGGGTCTGCACGGTACGTGTTTGGGCTGCTGTGCTGTACTAATACGCTTGTGGGTGGTGGGTGGGTAGGTGCGTAGGTGGTGTGTGGTGGTAGGAATGGGTGGAGAGGTGGAAGGTGGGTGGAACGAAAAGCTGCCAGGAGTGTGATCACATGCCACGAGTATCGTGTTGCGGTGCGTGCATGGTGTCTACGCTTGTGGGGTGGGTGGTAGTGGGGGAGGGGGGGGAGGGGGGGGAATTTGTACTTTTTCTTGACAAGGTGAAAGAGAAGGTGGAGGTGGCGGTGGCAAAAAAAGCTGCCGGAGTGTATTATCGCCACATATAGTGTTGGGACTGCTGGCCTGTCTAGGCTTGTGGGGTGTCGTTGGGGGGGCGTGCGTGTGTCGTGTGTGGGGGGGGGGGGAGGGAGGGGGGGGGGGGAGGGGGCATGGCACTCAGAGTGGTGGTTGCCTGTTGCAGTATTAGGGGGGGCGGTGGCAACAAGGGGTACCAACGAGTTGGGCTTCTCCCGGTAACATGTTGGGCTGCTGCTGTGTGGTTTTTGTGGGGGTGTGGGTGGGGTGGGTGTTGGGTTGGGTGGGGGGGGGGATGGGGGGGGCATGGCATACCGGTGGTGTTCTGTGTTGCTGGCCGCACTAGGGGGGGCGGTGCACGGGGGCTGTCATGCCATAGAGTGAGGGGCTCCTCCACGGTAGTGTGTTGGGCTGTGCTGTACTAGGGTTTTGTGGTGTGGGTGGGTGGGGGGGGCAGGGGCACTGGCATAGAGTTGTGTGACTGTTGCTGGACTAGGGGCGGTGGCATACAGGGGGCTGCCATGAATGGGGCTCCTCCACGTTCGCTGTTGGGCTGCTGTGCTAGGCTTTGTGTGTGGGTGGGTGTGTGTGGGTGTGGGTGGGTGTGTGTGGGGGGGGTAATTTCGATGCTCTCTTTTAGGGGGAGATGGAGAATGGTGGTGGCAGAAGAAGTGGCAGGAGTGTCCTACTGCCAGCGACGTGTTGGGCTCTGCTGGTTCTAGGCTTTTTGTGTGTGTGGGGGGGGGGGAAGGGGGGGGAGATATTTGAACGTTTCTTTATGGAGGTGGAGGAGATGGAGGTGGCGTGCCGAAAGGTGGGCCCTACACTGTTGCTGCTGGGAAGCACGATAATGTAATCTCATAATCATTGCTTCACAGGAGAAATTACCTAATAACTAACTAACTGACTGACTGCTGACTGACTACTGGACTGATGATAGCTAACCTAAATAACTAACTAACTAACTAATTAACTAATTAACTAACTACTAACTGACTAAATCATTTTCGTAGGAGAAACTAACTAGCTAGCTAACTAACTGATCAATCATTGCTCACAGGACGATGCCCAAACTGTGGCTGAGTATGAAGCGCTGCTGTCGGATTGCAGCATTGAGTGGAATGAACAAGACTTAAGAACTTATCCTCATAAACCTTGCTCCACATTAGGAGAATGCCCAAAGTGGCTGATATGAAGGCGCTGCTCTCAGCTTGGACACATTTGAGTGGATAAACAAAGATTAGATAAATAATTCATATCATTGCCAAGGGGGAGAACTCTCTAACTACTAACTACTACTTTAACTCCTAATACTCTATAATCATTGTCACAGGAGAATGCCAAACGGTGGCTGGTATGAAAGCGCTGCTCTCAGTGAACATCCCGCGCTAAACGTCAGCAATTGGAGGAGTTGGAGAAGGGCGATGGGTGGCTCGATATTGGAGCCCCTAATGAATGGTGGTGAAGGGAAGCGGTGGAGGGGTGGGTGGTGGTGGGTGGTGGTGTGGGTGGGTGGGTGGTAGTGGATGAGCAAACGCAGTTAGAGAGTTGGAGAAGGGCTCAATGGGGGGTCATATTGGAAACAGCAAATGATGGTGCGTGAGGGGAAGGGGCGGGTGGAGGGATGGTGGGTGTGGGGGAGGTGTAGGGTGGGCAGGGTTGGTGTGTGGGTGGGTGGGTATGGAGGAAGGATGTGGGGTGTGGGTGGAGGTGTGGGTGGCTGGGTTGTGTTGGGGGTCACGCGCGCGCGCGCAGGCTGTGGGTGTAGGGTGGGTGGGTGTTGGAGGAGGGCGTGGGTTGGTGATGGTGTGGGTGGGTGTGGGAGAGGTCTGGGTGTGGGGTGTTGGGTGTTGGATGGAGGGGTGGACGTGTGAGGAGGGGTGGTGGGTGTGTGGGTGGGGCTGGTGGGAGGTGTGGGTGGAGGGGTGTGTGGGTGTGGGTGGACAAACTAATGATGGTGTGTGAGGGGGAGGGAGGGGGGTGGGGGTAATGGGTTTGGGAGGAGGGGTGGGTGTGGGTGGAGGGTGAGTGGGTGTCGGGCGGAGGGGTGGCAATGCGTGGGGGGTCGGGTGGGTGTATGGAGTGGTTTGCTGGAGGGGGTGGTGTTGTGTGTGTGTGTGTGTGTGTGGTGCGTGGACAAAACAACGATGGTGGCGTGAGTGGAAGGGAGGGGGGTGGGGGGAATGGGTGGGTTGGGGTTGGTCTTGAACGCCGTACAGCAAGGTGTGGGACCAATGTGTGTGTCACAGGGGGTGCGGTGGGGGTTGGGTATGTAGGGGTTCGGTGTTATGTGTGTGGTGGGGGGTGGGATTGGGTGGGGGGGAAGGTCAGGAGAGATAAGCCTCACCCTCATCCTACTCACCCACAGCATCCACCACCCCACCCACACATCTAGCAACTCACTGAGCAATCTGCACCCACATCCTTCATCCCAATACCAATAACCCCGCAACATACACCCACAATAACACCCAACCATCAATATACTCACCATCACACCACATAATACATCAACACTTACACTACACCATCCCACACCACACCACCACATATACTACATCCACGCAACCACATACTATCACGAATTACCACCAGACGCCCTCCCAACCCCCCTTCCAACACACACTTAACCACCTACACACACGCACCACCTACCACAACACGCACAACACTTACCCCACATGACCACCTCCCACCCACCACCACATACCATCCACTCACACACCAACCACCTTACCATCACCCACACACCTACAACCACCCACGTACCCCACCTACCACCACTTACCTCCCACCACCTACCACACCTACTACCACCTACCATCACTCACCCACCTACCACCACCACCACGCACCTCACTCACCACCTAGCGCACCACCGACCACCAACCTACCATTACTCACCCCACCTACCATCACTCACCACCTACCATTTATCCACCCACGATCACAACCTCGCCATCACTCACACCACCACCACCACCTACACAACCTACCTACCACTTACCTCCCACCATACCTACCACCACCTACCATCACTTCACCCTACCTACCACCACCACGCACCACCTACCACCACCTACCCACCACCACCTACCACCACCCACCTTCCACCGCTCTACCACCACCTTCCACCACTTACCACCACTTTTACTCCCAGCACCCTACCACCACCTACCACCACCTACCTTACCACCACCCTACCCAACCACCTACTACCGCCACCCTACCACCACCTTACCTAGCCACCACCCTAACCACACCTTACCTCCCACCACCCTACCACCACCCACCACCATCTATCACCTCTTACCTCCCACCACCCTCCCACCACCCGCCACCATCTACAACCACTTACATCCCACCCACATACCACCACCTACCACCAACCTACCATTACTCACCCACCTACCATCAACTCACCCACCCTAACCACCACTTACCTCCCACCACGTCCCTACACCACCTGCCTACACCACCTACCACACTACCTCCTTCCACCTCCCACCACTTACCACCCACCACCTACCACCACTTACCTACCACCACCTACCTACACCACCCTACCACCACTACCTCCTTTATCCACCTCCCAACCACTCCACCCACCACTACCACACTTACCTCCCACCTACTACCACCACCCCTTAGCCACCACTTACCTCCTTCACCTCCCCTACACTATCACCCCACCACCTACACCACTACCCCCACCACCTACTACCACCACCCTACCACCACTTACCTCCTTCCACCTTCCACCACTTACCACCCACCACCTACCACCACTTACCTCCCACCACCTACCTACCACCACCCTACCACCACTTACCTCCTTCCACCTCCCACCACTTACCACCCACCACCTACCACCACTTACCTCCCACCACCTTACCTACACCACCCTACCACCCTTACCTCCTTTCCACCTCCGCACCACTTACCACCACCACCTACCACCACTCTACCACCACCCTACCCACCCCTTGACTGCAGAAGTGCCCAAGAGGTAAAGGCTGAGGAGAAGGCTGAGGTGATGAGCCAACAGCTGTAAAGCTCGCTTAAGTAGCCGTAAGAAGAGAAGTTGAAACAGGCCATATTAATTAGCGGAGAGGATCTTAACAGTTACCATGGAGTAGAGGACGAGGAGGAGGAGGCTTGATGAGCCAACAGCTGCTAAAGCTTTGCTATGATAGCCGCTTAGAAGGAGAAGTTGACAACAGGGATATATCTTTTTGGATGGGAGGAAATCTTAACAGTACCATAGTAGGAGACGTAGGAGGGGAGGAGATGAGCCCAACAGCTGTAAAGCTCCCAGAAGGTAAGCCGTTACAGAGAAGTTGAAATAGTGATTTTTTTACTTCAGAATTTTTCACAGTTTATGTAGGAGGGAAGAGGAGGGAGGTGATGAGCTGTCGAGGCTTATCTCTCTCTTTT
>JAJSRW010002156.1:0-41035 GCA_022414725.1 Microglena sp. YARC | reverse complement strand
CTCACCCACCCCACTCCCACCCACCCACCCACTCCACCCACTCCCACAACCCCACTCCCGACCCACTCCCACCACTCCCACCCACTCACCCACTCCACCACTCCCACCACGCACTCCCACCCAACCACCACTCCCACCCATCCCACCACTGCCACCCACCCACCCACTCACCCACACCCACTCCACCTAACCACCCACTCCAACCCACTCCACCCATCCCACCAACGACCACCCACTCCCACCCACCAACCAACCCCCCCTCCGCCCCCCCCCCCCCCCCCCCTCCCACCCCTCCCCACCAACCACCCACTCCCACCACCCACCCCTCCCCACCCACCACCACCCCCAACCACCACCCTTCTCCACCCAACACTCACCCACCCACCCACTCGACCCACCCACACACCACCGCATGAGGTTGGCGCCGAAGGAACAGGACCATGCTTTCGATGTGAAGTGTAGAACGGAATGTGCGCTCAGGCATGTAACGTTTACTCCAGAACTCTCACCCAACCACCCACTCCCATCCATCACTCCCACCACCACCAAACCACTCCCACCACCACCAACCACCACCCAAGCACCCAACCACCCACAACCACCCAACCACTCCCACACCCACCACACCCAGACCACTCCACCCACCACATGGCCTAAATGGCTGTTAAGCCTGACATGGCCTGAAATGGCCTGTAATAGCCTGAAATGGCCAAATGGTCTGAAATCGCTTTTAAAGCCATGATGGCTTAAAATGGTCTGAATATGGCCTGTACAAGCCGACAGGGCCTCAAATGGCTTGTAAAAGCCTGAAAGGCCATAGAATGGTCTGAAATGGCCGTAAAAAGCCTGAATGGCCTGAAAGGCCTATAAAGCCTAAATGGCTGAAATGGTCTGAAATGCCTAAAAAGCCTGACACCGGCCTGAAATGGCATGTAATAGCCTGAAATGGCCTGAAATGGCCTGGAAAAGCCTGACATGGACCTGACATGGCTAGTAGAAAGCCTGAAATGGGCCTAATTGGTCTGAATGGCCTTGTAAAAGCCTGCAGGCCTGAAATGCCTGTAAAAGCTGAAATGCCTGTAAATTGGTCTGAAATGGCCTGTAAAAGATCCTGACATGGCCTAAATGGCCTGTAAAGCCTGACAATGGCCTGAATGGTCTGAAAATGCCTGTAAAACGCCTGACATGGTCTGTAAGCCGATAAAAGCCTGACAATGGCCTGCAAATGGTCTGAAATGGCCTGCAAAAACCTGAATGGGCCTGAAATGGCCTGTAAGCCGAATGGCCTGAAATTGTCCTGAAATGCCTGTAAAAGCCTGACATGGCCTGAAATGGCTTGAAATGGCCTGATAATGGCCTGAAAATGGTCTGGAAATGGCCTGTAGAAGCCTCCATGGCTGAAATGGCCTGAAAAGCCGGGGACATGGCCTGAAATGTCTGAAATGGCTGTCAAATCCTGACATGGCCTGCAATGGCAGTAAGCCTGGAAATGGCCTGTTAAGCTGAAATGGGCTGAAATTGGTCGAAAATGGGCCTGTAAAGCCTGAAATGGCTGAAATGGTCTGAAATGGCCGCAAAAGCCTTACATGGCCTGAAATGGCCTGTTAAGCCTGAAATGGCCTGAATGGCTGAAATGGCCTGTAAAGCCTGACATGGCCTGAAATGGTCTTGAAATGGCCTGTAATGGCCTGAAATGGTCTGAAATGGCCTGTAAGCCTCCCATGGCCTGATATGGCCCTGTAAAAGCCTGACATGGCTGAAATGGCCGTAAAGCCTGGAAATGGCCTGAAATGGTCTGAAATGGCCTGTTTAAAGCCTCGACATGCCTGAAATGGTGAAATGGCTTGTAAAAGCACTGACATGGCCTGAAATGGTTCTGAACATGGCCTGTAAAAGCCTGAATATGGTCTGAAATGGTCGAAAGGCCTGTAAGCCTGACATGGCTGAAATGGTCTGAAATGCCTGTAAAAGCTGACATGCGTTTGAAATGGCTGTCAAAGCTTGACATGGCCAGAACACGGCCTGTAAAAGCTGACCCAAAACGCCTTAAATGGGCAAATGGCTTGTAAAGACCTGACACTGGCCTGAAATGGCCTGTAAAAGCCTTGACATGGCCTGAAATGGGGTTAAAAAGCCTGACATGCCTGAAATGGTTGAAATGGCCTGTACAAGCCTGACATGGTCTGAAATGGCTGTAAAAGCCCTGACATGGCCTGAAATGGCCTGTAAAGGCTGACGATGCCTGTAAAAAGGCCTGACAGGCGAATGGCTGTAAAGCCTGACATGGCCTGAAATGGGTACTGAAAATGGCTTGTTAAAAGCTGACATGGCCTGAAATGGACTGTAAAAGCTGACATGGCCTAAAATGCCTGCAAAAGCCGACATGGCGAAAAGGGTCTGAAATGCCTGTAAAAGCCTGACATGGCCTGAAATGGCCTGAAAAGCCTGAATGGCCTGAAAGGCCTAAAAGCCTGACATGGCTGAACGGGTCTGAAATGGCCTGTACAAGCCTGACAATGGGTCTGAAATAGGCCTGTTAAAAAGCCTGACTGGCGGAAATGGCCTGTAAAAGCCTGACTGGCCTGAAATGGCCTGTAAAAGCTACAATGGCCTTGAAATGGCCTGTAAGTCCTTTCACATGTCCTGAAATGCTGTAAGAAGCCGCATGGGCCTGAAAGGCCTGTAAAAGCTGACTGCCTGAAATGTCGGAAATGGCTGTAAAAAGCCTGAACATGGCCTGAAAATGGCCTGTAAAACGCCTGGCAATTGGGCCTGAAATGCTGAAAGGCTGTACAAGCCCCTGACACTGGTCTGAAATAGCCTGTTAAAGGCCTGACATGGCCTGAAATGGCTGTAAAAGCCTGAAATGCGAAAAGCCTGACATGGCTAAATGGCCTGTAAAACCTGAAGTGGCCTTAAAGCCACTGAAATGGCCTGACAATGGCCTGTAAAGCGCTGAGAAGGCCTGGTTAAAGCCTTGACATGGCCTGAAATGGTCTGAATGGCTTGTAGGTACCTGACTGGCCTGAAATGCCTGTAAAAACCTGACATGGCTAAATCGCCTGTAAAAGGCCTGACTATGGCCTGAAAGCGCCGCGTAGAAAGCCTGACATGGCCTGAAATGGTCTGAAATGGCCTGTACAGCCTGACATGGAAAGGGTAAAAGCTGGAAATGGGAAGATGGCCTGTAAGAGCCTGACATGGCCTGAAATGGCTGTGAAAGCCTTTGACATGCCTGTAAAGCCTGAATGGCGATGCCTGAAATGGCCTAGTTAAAAGGGCCTGACATGGCCTGAAATGGTCTGATGATGGCTGAAGCCTGACATTGCGCCTGGCCTGTAAAACCTGACATGGCCTGAAATGCGGGTAAAAAGCCTGACATGGCCAAAATGGCCTGTAAAGCTTGACATGGCCTTGACATGGCCTGAAATGCCTGTAAAAGCTGACAGGCCTGGCTAAATGGCCTGTAAAAGCCGGACATGGCCTGAAATGGTCTGAAATGGCCGTACAAGCCTGACATGTTGAAAGGGCCTTGTAAAAGCCTGACATGGCCGAGAATGGCCTGTAAAAGCCTGGACATGGCCTGAAATGGCCTTGTAAAAAGGCCTGACATTGGCCTGAAATGTCTAGAAATGGCCTGTACAGCCTGACATGGTCTTGAAATTGCCTGTAAAAGCCTGACATTGGCCGAAATGGCCTGTAAAGCCTGACATGGCCTGAAAATGGTCTGATATGGCCTTAAAAGCCTACATGGCCTGAAATGGCTGTAAAAGCACTGACATGGCCTGAAATTGGTCTGAAATGGCTGTAGAAAGCCTGACAGCTGAAATGCCTGTAAAAGCCTGACATGGCCTGAAATGGCCTGTAAAGCCTGACATGGCCTGAAATGTCTAAATTGCTGAAATGGCCTGTTACAACACTGGTCTGAAATGGCCTGTAAAAGCCTGAATGGCCTGAAATGGCTGTAAAGCTGGCCTGAAATTGGTCGACATGCCTGAAGGCCTGAAATGCTGAAAGGCCTGACATGGCCTGAAAAGGGTCTGAAATGCCTGGTACAAGGCCTGACATGGTCTGAAATGGCCTGTTTAAAAGCCTTCGACTGCCTGAAATGGCCTGTGCCTGAAATGGCCTGAAATGGTCTGAATGGCCGTAAACAGCTGACATGTCTGCAAATGCGTAAAAGCCTTGACATGGCCTGAAAAATGCCTGTAAAAGCCTGGACAATGGCCTGAAAAGGCCTGTTAAAGCCTGAATGCCTGAAATGTCTTAATGTAGAAGCCTGACATGGCCTGTAGAAGCTGTAAAGACTGGCCTGGAAATGGGCCTGTAAAAGGCCTTGACATGAGCCTGAGAATGGCCTGTAAAAAGCCTACATGACATGCCTGAATGAAATTGGTCTGAAATGGCTGTACAAGCCTGACATGGTCTAAATGGCCTGCTTAAAAGCCTAACATTGAGCTGAGAGGCTGTAAAAGCCTGACATTGCTGTAAAAAGCCTGACATGGCTGAAATGCGGTAAAAAGCCTGGAATGCCCTGAAATTGGTCTGAAATGGCCTTACAAGCCTGGACATGGTCTAAATGCCTGTAAAGGCCTGACATGGCCGAAATGGCCTGTAAAAGCCTGAATGGCCCCATGTAAAGCCTGACAGCCTGACATGGCCTGAAATGGCCTGTAAAGCCTTACATGGCCTCCTGAAAATGGTCTGAAATGGCCTTGTAAAAGCCTGACTGATGCACTGGAACATGCCTGTAAAAGACTGACATGGCCTAAATGGCCTGTAAAGCCGTATGGCCGACATGGCTGAAATGGTCTGAAATGGCCCTGTGAAAGCTAAAAGCCTGATGGCCATGGCCTGAAATGGCCTGTACAAGCACTGACATAGTCTAAAGCCTGAGACATTGCTGTAAAAAAATGGGTGAGCCGTGTAAAAAGTCCCTGAATGGCCTGCCTGATGGCCCTGGCCTGACAAATGGTCTGAAATGGCTGTACAAGCCTGACATAAAAGACCGCAACCGTCTTTATGATACTGGCTGTTAAAAAGCTGACATGCCCTAAATTGCCTGTAGAAGACCTGACACATGGCCTGATCATGGCCTGAAATGGCTGATCATGGCCTGGTAAAAAGCCTGACATGCCTAACATGGCCGAATGGCCTGTAAACAGCCTGACTGGAAATGGCCTGACATGGCTGTTAAAAGCCTGACATTGGCCTGAAATGGCTGAAATGGCCTGATAACAAGCCTCTGAAATGTCAAAAAAAGCCTGACATTGAGAATATGGCCTGAAAAGCCTTGACATGACCCTGAAATGGCCTGTAAAAGCCTGACATGGCCTGAAAATGGAGAAATGGGCCTGTACAGATGGCCTGACATGGTCTAAATGGCCTGTAAAAGCCTGATGGCCTGGACATGGCCTGTAAAAGTGACATGCCTGAAATGGCCCTGTAAAAAGACCTAATGGCCTGTACAAGACATGGCTAAATGGCCTGTAAAAGCCTGACGATGCCTGAAAGTGGCCTGTAAAAGCCTGACCCTGCCTGAAATGGCCTGTAAAGCCTGACAGCCTTGAAATCTGTAAAAGCCCTAAATGGCCTGTCTGACAAGGCCTGTACAAGCCTCAACATGTCTGGGTAAAATCCTAAACCATGCCTGAATGGCCTATGTTAAAAGTGACATGGCCTCTGAAATGGCCTGTAAAAAGTCTAACATGGCTGAAATGCCTTGTAAAAGGACATGGCCTGAAAGGTCTGAATGGCGTGTAAAACCTGACATGGCCTGAAAATGCCTGTGCCTGTAAAATGGCCTGAAATGGCCTGTAAACAAGCCGGACATGGTCTGAAATGGCCGTGAAAAGCCTGACATGCCGTGAAATGGCCTGTAAAACATGGGCCTGAAATGGTCTGACAATGCCCTGTAGAGCCTGGCTGAAATGGCCTGGTAAAAGCCTGACATGCCTGAAAATAGCCTGTAAAAGCCTGACATGGCCTGTGAAATGGCCTAAAGCCTGAAAATGGGCCTGTAAAAGCCTGACTGGCTGAAATGGCCTGCCTAAAAGCCTACATGGCCTGACATGCCTGAAATGGTCTGAAATGTGAATGGTCTGAAATGCCTGTAAAAGCTGACATGCCTGAAATGGCCTGTGTAAGCCTGACAGCCTGAAATGGCCTGATAAAAGATGGCCTAACATGTCTGCTTGGTACAAGCCTGAAGGTCTGAAGTGCCAATGGCTGATGGCCCTGAAATGCCTATAAAAGTCTGAAAATGGCTGAAATTGGTCTATATGGCCTGTAGAAGCTGACATGGCCGGCTCACCTGAAAATGGCCTGTAAAAGACCCTACATGGCTGAAATGGCCCTGTAAAAGCCTGACATTTTGCCTGAAATGGCTGAAAGGCTGTAAAAGCATGGTCTGAAAATGGCCTGTAAAGCCTACATTGCCTGAAATGCCTGAAATGGGCCTGTATGCCCTGAAATGCCTGTAAAAATCCATGCTGACATGAAACAGAAGCGCTCATCGTGGCGAGAGTCCCACATGTGGCTAACACGGACATACCACTGCAGTATCCAACGCCTTAGCGACCTACCCTCCTGAAATGGACAACATAATGATAATGCCCCCATATGGCCTGTAAAAAGAGCCTACCTGGACATGGCCTAATGAAGGGTCTGAAATGGGCCTGTACAAGCCTCACATGGTCTGATGTTCTGAATGGCCTGTAAAAAAAGCCTGCCTACATGGCCTAAATGGCCTGAAAAAAGCCTGTAAACATGGCCTGAAAGCCTACAATGGGCCTGTAAAAGCCTGACATGGCGTGAAATGGTCTGAAATGGCCTGTAAAACACATGCCTGAAATGGCCTGCAATGGTTGAATTAAAAGTAGCCTGACTCGGGCCTGAAATCGGTGCGCTAAATGCCTGTTACGTAAGCCTGACATGGTCTGAAAGTAACGAAGCCTAAATTGGTTTCTGAAGTGCCTGTAAAAAGCACTGACATGGCCTGAAATGGCCGTAAAAGCCTGGACATGGCCTGAAATGGGCCTGCTAAAAGCCCTGAATGGCCTGGAAATGGTCTGAATGGCCTGTACAATGCCACCCTCACTTCTCTGATATAGCCTGTAGCATCGAGCCTGATCTGGTGAAATGGCCTGTAAAACCTGACATAGGCCTGACATGACACCGCCTAAAAAGCCTGACATGCCTTGAAATGTCTGATATGGGCCTGTAGAAGAATGGCCTAAAAAGTCCTTGACATGCCTGGAAATGGCCTGTAAAAAGCCTGACATGGCTGAAATGTCTGAAATGGCTGTAAAAAGCCTACAATGGCCTGAATGGTCTGAATGGCTGTACAAGCTGTTAAACCATGACATGAAATGCCTGACATGCCTGTAAAAGCCGTAAAAGCTGATCATGGCGTGGAAATGCCTGTAAAAGCCTGACAGGCCTGAAATGGCCTGTATAAGAGCCTACATGGCCTGAAAAATGGCCCTGTGAAAGCTGAAATGCCTGTGCCTAAGAAGATTGGTTCTGATGGCTGAAATCCTGTAAAAGCTAAATAGGCTGACATGGCTGAAATGGCCTTTGTAAAGCTAGACATGGTATGGCCCTACATGGTGAAATCTGAAATGGCCTGAAATTGGTGTAGAAAGCCCCTGACATGGCCTGAAATGGCCTGTAAAAGCCTTGAAATGGGGGCCCTGTGAAAGCCTGACATGGCCTGAAATGGCCTGAATGCGCTGAAATGGCCTGTACAAAGCCCTTGAATGGCCGTTCATGGCCTGAAAAAGCCTGACAGTGTGATGCTGAAATGGTAAACTGAAATGGCTGAAATGGTCTGTAAAGCCTGACAATGGCATGAAATTGGTCAATTGGCCTGTACATAGTGAATGTCTGAAGCGTGTAAGCTGACAATGGCCTGAAATGGCCTGTAAGAATGCCTGAATGGCTGTAAAATGGCCTGAAATGTCTTGGAAATGGCCTGCCTGGAACAAGCGGACATGGTCTGAATGGATGTTAATAATGAAAATGGCCTTGTAAAAGCCTGACATGGCTGAATGGTCTGAAAGCCTGTAAAAGCCTGAAATGAAAATGGCAATGGCTGACATGGCCTAAAAAAGCCTGCCTGAAACTGTAAAAGCATGGCTGACTGAAATGGCCTGTAATGGTCTGAAATGTAAATGTCTGAAAATGGTGTAAAACTGACATGGCTGAATGGCCTGTAAAAGTCCTGAATGGTCTGAAATGGTCTGAAAGGGTACATAGATGATGAGTCTGAATGGAGTAAAAGCTGATAAAAGAAGCCTGAAACTATATGGGTGTAAAAGAGCTGACATGGCCTGAAATGGCCTGTAAAAAGCCTGAATGGTCTGAAATGGGTAAAAGCCTGATCATGGCTGAATATGAAAGCCTGTTATGTCTGAAAAGATAATAAAAGCCTGACATGGCCTGATAATGGCCTGTAAAAGCCTGACAGGCCCTGTACAGCCTGAGCTGCATGGCCCTGAAATCGCTATGTTAAAAGCCTGACATCCTGACATGGCCTGAAATGGCCTGTAAAAGCCTGAAATGGCTGATGGTCATGCCTGTAAAAGCATGGCTGACAAACTGAAATGGCCTGTAAAAGACTGGCTGAAATGGCCTGATAAAAAATGGGCCTGACATGGTCTGAAATCTGACATGCCTGAAATGGCCTGTAAAAGCCTGTAATGCCTGGCTGAAAAAGCCTGACATGGCCTGAAATGGCCTGTAAAAGCCTGACATGAAATGCCTTGTAAAAAGCCTGACATGGTAAGCTGAAATGGCCTGTAAAGCTGACATGGCTGAAATGGCCTGTGAAAAGCCTGACATGGCCTGAAAATGGCCTGTAAAAAAGCCTGACATGGCCTGAAATGTGAAAACTGAAATGGCCTGTAAAAGCCTGACATGGCCTGAAATGGCCTGTAAAAGCCTGACATGGCCTGAAATGGTCTGAAATGGCCTGTACAAGCCTGACATGGTCTGAAATGGCCTGTAAAAGCCTGACATGGCCTGAAATGGCCTGTAAAAGCCTGACATGGCCTGAAATGGCCTGTAAAAGCCTGACATGGCCTGAAATGGTCTGAAATGGCCTGTAAAAGCCTGACATGGCCTGAAATGGCCTGTAAAAGCCTGACATGGCCTGAAATGCCTGAATGGCCTGTAAAAGCCTGACATGCTGAATGGTCTGAAAATGGCCTGTAAAAGCCCTGACATGGCCTGAAATGGCCTGTAAAAGCCTGACATGGCCTGAAATGCCTGTAAAAGCACCTGAATGGCCTGAAAGGGTCTGAAATGGTCTGAAATGGCCTGTAAGCCTGAAGCCTGACATGCCTGTCTGAAATGGCTGACTGGAATGAGAAGCTGACTGAAGCCTAATGGCCTGTAAAAGCCTGACATGGCCTGAAATGGCCTGTAAAAGCCTGACATGCCTGAAATGGTCTGAAATTGGCCTGTACAAGCCTGACATGGTCTGAAATGGCCTGTAAAAGTGACATGGCCTGAAATGGCCTGTAAAAGCCTGACATGGCCTGAAATGGCGTGTAAAAGCCTTTAAAGCCTGACATGGCCTGAAATGCCTGTCTGAAATGGCCTGTGAAAAAGCCTGACATGTCTGAAATGGCCTGTAAAAGCTGACATGGCCTGGAATGGCCTGAAAAAGCCTGACATGGCCTGAAATGGTCTGAAATGGCCTGAAAGCCTGACATGGCCTGAATGGCCTGTAAAAGCCTGACATGGCCTGAAATGGCCTGTAAAAGCCTGACATGGCCTGGCCTGAAATGGCCTGTAAAAGCCTGACATGGCCTGAAATGGCCTGTAAAATGGCCTGACATGGCCTGAAATGTAAAAGCTGACATGGCTGAATGGCCTGTAAAAGCCTGACATGCCTGAAATGTAAAAGCCTGAAAAAAGCCACATGGTCTGAAAATGTAAAAGTCTGAAATGGCCTGTAAAAGCCTGACATGGCCTGAAATGGCCTGTAAAAGCCTGACATGGCCTGAAATGGTCTGAAATGGCCTGTTACAAGCCTGAACATGCCTGTAAAGCCTGAAATGGCCTGTAAAAGCCTGACATGGTCTGAAATGGCCTGTAAAAAAGCCTGAATGGCCTGAAATGGCCTGTAAAAGCCTAAAAGACATGGCCCTGAAATGGCCTGTAAAGCTGAAATGGCATGGTCTGAATGCCTGAAAGCCTGATGGCCATGGCCTGAAATGGGGCCTGAAATGCCGAAAATGCTGAAATGGGTACAAGCCTGACAACCCTGAAATGGCCTGTAAAGCCTGACATGGCCTGAAATGGCCTGTAAAGAAGCCTGACATGGCCTGAAATGGCCTGTAAAAGCCTGACATGCCTTGCCTGAAATGTGGATAGCCTGATGGCCTGTAAAAGCTGACATGGCCTTGGAAAATGTAAAAGCCTGAAATGGCCTGTATGGCCAAGCCTGACAATGCCTGAAATGGTGGCCTGAAATGGCTGTAAAAGCCTGATGCCTGGAAATGGCCTGAGCCTGAATGGCCTGTAAAAGCCTGAACATGGCCTGTAAAATGGCTGAAAAAGTGTAAAAGCCTGACATGGCTGAAATGGTCTGAAATGGCCTGTACAAGCCTGACATGGCCTGAAATGGCTGTAAAAGCCTGACATGGCCTGAAATGGCCTGAAAAAGCCTACATGGGCCTGAAATGGCCCTAAAAGCCTGACATGGCTGAAATGGCCTGTAAAAGCCTGACATGGCAATGGTCTGAATGTAAAAATGGCCTGTGAAAAAAGCCTGACATGGCCTGAAATGGCGTGAAATGCCTGACATGGCCTGAAATGCCTGTCTGAAATGGCCTGTAAAAGCCTGACATGGCATGGCCTGAATGTAAAATGCCTGAATGGCCTGAAATGGCCTGTAAAAGCCTGACATGGCCTGACATGGTCTGAAATGCCTGTGGCCTGAAATGGCCTGTAAAAGCCTGACTGAAATGGCTGGCCTGACTGAAATGCCCGTAAAAGCCTGAAATGGCCTGTAAAAGCCTGACATGGCCTGAAATGGCCTGTAAAAGCCCTACATGGCCTGAAATGGCCTGTAAATGGCCTGACATGGCCATGACTGGTCTGAAATGGCCTGTAAAGCCTGACATGCCTGAATGGCCTGTAAAAGCCTGGAATGGCCTGAAATGGCCTGTAAAAGCCTGACATGGCCTGAAATGGTCTGAAATGGCCTGTAAAGCCTGACATGGCCTGAAATGCCTGTAAAAGCCTGAAATGGCCTGTAAAAGCCTGAAATGGCCCTGACATGGCCTGAAATGGCCTGTAAAAGCCTGAACATGGCCTGAAATGGCCTGTGAAATAAAGCCTGACATGGCCTGAAATGGTCTGAAATGGCATGTGAAGAAGCCTGACATGGCATGGCCTCTGAAATGGCCTGAATGTAAAAGCCTGACATGGCCTGAAATGGCCTGTAAAAGCCTGACATGGCTGCCTGAAATGGCCTGTAAAAGCCTGACATGGCCCTGAAATGGTCTGAAATGGCCTGTAAAGCCTGACATGGCCTGAAATGTAAAAGCCTGCCTAAAATGGCCTGTAAAATTGGCCTGAAATGGCCTGAAATGGCCTGTAAAGCCTGAATGGATGCCTGAATGGCCTGTAAAAGCTGACATGGCCTTGAAATGGCCTGTAAAGCCTGACATGGCCTGAAAATGGCCTGTAAAAGCCTGACATGGCCTGAAATGGTCTGAAATGCCTGTACAAAAGCCTGTAAACACATGGTCTGAAATGGCCTGTAAAGCCTGACCATGGCCTGAAAATGGCCTGTAAAAGCCTGACATGGCCTGAAATGGCCTGTAAAAGCCTGACATGGCCTGAAATGGTCTGAAATGGCCTGTACAAGCCTGACATGGCCATGGGTCTGAAATGGCTGAAATGGCTTTGAAAAGCCTGATGCTGAAATGGCCTGAGCTGAATGGCCTGTAAAAGCCTGACATGGCCTGAAATGGTCTGAAATGGCCTGTAAAAGCCTGACATGGCCTGAAATGGCCTGTAAAAGCCTGACATGGCCTGAAATGGCCTGTAAAAGCCTGACATGGCCTGAAATGGTCTGAAATGGCCTGTAAAAGCCTGACATGGCCCTGAAAGCATGGCTGAAATGGCCTGTAAAAGCCTGACATGGCCCCTGAAATGTCTGAAATGGCCTGTAAAAGCCTGACATGGCCTGAAATGGCCTGTGTTAAAAAAAGCCTGACATGGCCTGAAATGGTCTGAAATGGCCTGTACAAGCCTGACATGGCCTGAAATGGCCTGTAAAAGCCTGACATGGCCTGAAATGGCCTGTAAAAGCCTGACATGGCCTGAAATGAAATGCCTGTAAAAGCCTGACATGGCCTGAAATGGCTGAAATGGCCTGTAAAAGCCTGACATGGCCTGAGTGAATGGTCTGAAATGGCCTGTAAAAAGCCTGACATGCCTGAAATGGCCATGGCCTGAAATGGCCTGTGAAAAGCCTGACATGGCATGGCTGCTGAAATGGCCTGTAAAAGCCTGACATGGCCTGAAATGGTCTGAAATGGCCTGTAAAAGCCTGACATGGTCTGAAATGGCCTGTAAAAGCCTGACATGGCCTGAAATGGCCTGTAAAAGCCTGACATGGCCTGAAATGGCCTGAAATGGCCTGGTGAAATGGCGAAATGGCTGTACAAGCCTGACATGGCCTGAAATGGCCTGTAAAAGCTGCATGGCTGTAAAAATGGCCTGACATGGCCTGAAATGGCCTGTAAAAGCCTGACATGGTCTGAAATGGCCTGTAAAAGCCTGACATGGCCTGAAATGGCCTGTAAAAGCCTGACATGGCCTGAAATGGTCTGAAATGGCCTGTAAAAGCCTGACATGGCCCTGAAATGGCCTGTAAAAGCCTGACATGGCCTGAAATGGTCTGAAATGGCCTGTAAAAGCCTGACATGGCCTGAAATGGCCTGTAAAAGCCTGACATGGCCTGAAATGGTCTGAAATGGCCTGCCTACAAGCCTGACATGGTCTGAAATGGCCTGTAAAAGCCTGACATGGCCTGAAATGGCCTGTAAAAGCCTGACATGGCCTGAAATGGCCTGTAAAAGCCTGACATGGCCTGAAATGGCCTGTAAAAGCCTGACATGGCCTGAAATGGTCTGAAATGGCCTGAAATGCCTGTAAAAGCCTGACATGGCCTGAAATGGCCTGTAAAAGCCTGACATGGCCTGAAATGGTCTGAAATGCCTGACATGGCCTGAAATGGCCTGTAAAAGCCTGACATGGCCTGAAATGGCCTGTAAAAGCCTGACATTGGCCTGAAATGGTCTGAAATGGCCTGTACAAGCCTGACATGGTCTGAAATGGCCTGTAAAAGCCTGACATGGCCTGAAATGGCCTGTAAAAGCCTGACATGGCCTGAAATGGCCTGTAAAAGCCTGACATGGCCTGAAATGGTCTGAAATGGCCTGTACAAGCCTGACATGGTCTGAAATGGCCTGTAAAAGCCTGACATGGCCTGAAATGGCCTGTAAAAAAAATGGCCTGACATGGCCTAAATGGCCTGTAAAAGCCTGACATGGCCTGAAATGGTCTGTAAACAAATGGCCTGTACAAGCCTGACATGGCCTGAAATGGCCTGTAAAAGCCTGACATGGCCTGAAATGGCCTGTAAAAGACCCTATGGCCTGAAATGGTCTGAAATGGCCTGTAAAAGCCTGACATGGCCTGAAATGGCCTGTAAAAGCCTGATGGCCTGTGAAATGGTCTGAAATGGCCTGTGTAAAGCTGACATGCTGAAAATGGCCTGAAATGGCCTGTAAAAGCCTGACATGGCCTGAAATGGTCTGAAATGTAGAAGCTGGACATGGCTGAAATGGCCTGTAAAATCCTGACATGGCTGAAATGGCTGAAATACAAGCCTGACATGCCTGAAATGGCCTGTAAAAGCTGAACTGACATGGCCTGAAATGGCCTGTAAAAAGCCTGACTGGCCTGAAATGGTAAAAGCCTGACATGGCTGAAATGGCCTGTAAAAGCCTGACATGCCTGCACCTGAAATGGCCTGTGAATGGTCTGAATGGCCTGTAAAAGCCTGAGCCTGATTGGCCTGAAATGGCCTGTAAAAGCCTGACATGGCCTGAAATGCTGTAAAAGCTGACTGCTGAAATGGTCTGAAATGGCCCTGTACAAGCTGACATGGTTGAAATGGCCTGTAAGCCTGACATGGCCTGAAATGGACTGAAATGGCCTGTAAAAGCCTGACATGTCTGAAATCTGTTGTGAGCTGAAACTGAGAACTGTAAAAGCCAAATGGTCTGAAATGGCTGTAAAAGCTGACATGGCCTGAAATGGCCTGTAAAAGCTGAATGGCCTGAATAAAAGCCCTGCATGGCCTGAAATGGTCTGAAATGGCCTGTACAGCTGACATGGTCTGAAATGGCCTGTCTGACATGGCCTGAAATGGCCTGTAAAGCCTGACCTGAAATGGCCTGTAAAAGCTGATGGCCATGTCTGAAATGGCCTGTACAAGCCTGACATGGTCTGAAATGGCCTGTAAAAGCCTGACATGGCCTGAAATGGCCTGTAAAAGCCTGACATGGCCTGAAATGGCCTGTAAAAGCCTGACATGGCCTGAAATGGTCTGAAATGGCCTGTACAAGCCTGACATGGTCTGAAATGGCCTGTAAAAGCCTGACATGTAAAAGCCTGACATGGCCTGAAATGGTCTGAAATGGCCTGTAAAAGCCTGACATGGCCTGTAAAAGCCTGAAATGGCCTGTAAAAGCCTGACATGGCCTGAAATGGCCTGTAAAAGCCTGACATGGCCTGAAATGGTCTGAAATGGCCTGTACAAGCCTGACATGGTCTGAAATGGCCTGTAAAAGCCTGACATGGCTGAGGTCTGAAATGGCCTGTAAAAGCCTGACACTGAACATGGCCTGTAAAAGCCTGACATGGTCTGAAATGGCCTGTAAAAGCCTGACATGGCCTGAAATGGCCTGTAAAAGCCTGACATGGCCTGAAATGGCCTGTAAAAGCCTGACATGGCCTGAAATGGTCTGAAATGGCCTGTACAAGCCTGACATGGTCTGAAATGGCCTGTCTGACATGGTCTGAAAATGGCCTGTAAAAGCCTGACATGCCTGAAATGGCCTGTAAAAGCCTGACATGGCTGAAATGGCCTGTGAAAAAGCTGAAACATGGCCTGAAATGGTCTGAAATGGCCTGTACAAGCCTGACATGGTCTGAAATGGCCTGTAAAAGCCTGACATGGCCTGAAATGGCCTGTAAAAGCCTGACATGGCCTGAAATGGCCTGTAAAAGCCTGACATGGCCTGACTGAAATGGCCTGTGCCTGACATGGCCTGAAATGGCCTGTAAAGCCTGAAACATGGCCTGAAATGGCTGAAGCCTGACATGGCCTGAAATGGCCTGTAAAAGCCTGACATGGCCTGAAAATGGTCTGAAATGGCCTGTAAGCTGACATGGCCTGAAATGGCCTGTAAAAGCCTGACATGCCTGAAATGAAAATGGCCTGTAAACCTGAAATGGTCTGAAATGGCCTGTAAAAGCCTGACATGGCCTGAAATGGCCTGTAAAAGCCTGACATGGCTGAAATGGCCTGTAAAACCTGACACATGGCCTGAAATGGCCTGTTAAAAGCCTGACATGGCCTGAAATGGCCTGTAAAAGCTGACATGGCCTGAAATGGTCTGAAATGGCCTGTATAAGCCTGACACTGCTGACAACATGGGTAAATGGCCCGCTGTAAAAGCCTGACATGGCCTGAAATGGCCTGTAAAAGACCTGAAATGGCCTGAAATGGCCTGTAAAAAGCCTGACATGGCCTGAAATGGCCTGTAAAAGCTGACATGGCTAAATGGTCTGAAATGGCCTGTAAAAGCCTGACATGGCCTGAAATGGCCTGTATAAGCCTGAGCATGGCCTGAAAACTGAAAATGGCCTGGCCTGATGGTCTGAAATGGCCTGTAAAAGCTGACATGGCCTGAAATGGCCTGTAAAAAAAACTGCAATGGCTGTAAAAGCCTGAAACAGCCTGACATGAAAATGGCCCTGACAAAAGCCTGAAATGGCCTGAAGCCTGATGGGAATAGAAATGGCCTGTAAAAGCCTGACATGCCTGAAAATGGCCTGTAAAAGCCTGACATGGCCCTGAAATGGCCTGTAAAAGCCTGACATGGCCTGAAATGGCCGTATAAGCCTGACATGGCCTGAAAAAAAGCCTGAAATCCTGTAAAAGACATGGCCTGAAATGGCCTGTATAAGCTGATGGCCTGAATGGCCTGTATAAGCCTGACATGGCCTGAAATGGCCTGAGCCTGACATGGCCTGAAATGGCCTGAAATAAAATCCTGGAATAGGCTGAAATTACCTGGAACAGCCTGAAATGGTCTGAAACAGCCTGAATCAGCATGAAAAGGACTGCAATACCCTGGAAAGGCCTGATTTGGCCTGAAATGGCCTGAAACAGCCTGATGTAGTCTGAAACAGCCTGAAACAGCCTGGAATAGACTGAAACACACTGAAACATACTGAAACAATAGCCTGAAATAGACTGAAACACACTGAAATGTCCTGAAAACACACAGATACAAATGTTGCCTCACCATCTGCTCTGATTGCAGAATGTCCGCTACACCTACAATGGTGGGAAGGATGTGTTCCCCACCGTGTCTCTTGGCATTCAAGCAGGCCAGGTACATTATGCAATCATTTTGTAATCGTGTACGTTTTGTGATCATGCTCGTCTTGAAATCATTTTGCAATCATGTACGTTTTGTAATCATTGTGTTATCATTTTGTAATCATGTACGCTTTGAAATCATTTTGTAATCATTTTGCGATTATGTACGTTTTGCAATCATTGTGTAATCCGCTATACCTTAGACGGTGAGAAGGCCGTTTTCTCTACAGTGCAAGCATGCCAGGCACATTTTGTAATCATTTTGTAATATTGTACATTTTGCAATCATTTTGTAATCTGCTACACCTTAGACGGTGGGTATTATGTGTCCCCATGCCAGGTACGTTTTGTAAACATTGTGCTATCATTTTGCAGTCATGTACATTTGGAATCATTTTGCAATCATGTACATTCGGAATCATTTTGCAATCATGTACATTCTTAATCATTTTGTAATCATGTACATGTCTTAATCATTTTGTAATCATTTACATTTCTTAATCATTTTGCAATCATTTTGTAATCCGCTACACCTTGGACGGTGGGTATAATGTGTTCCCCACCGTGTCTCCCGGGGTGCAAGCAGGCCAGATACATTTTGCAATCATTTTGTAATCCGCTACACCTTGGACGGTGGGTATAATATGTTCCCCACCGTGTCTCCCGGGGTTCAAGCAGGCCAGATACATTTTGCAATCATTTTGTAATCCGCTACACCTTGGACGGTGGGTATAATGTGTTCCCCACCGTGTCTCCCGGGGTGCAAGCAGGCCAGATACATTTTGCAATCATTTTGTAATCCGCTACACCTTGGACGGTGGGTATAATGTGTTCCCCACCGTGTCTCCCGGGGTGCAAGCAGGCCAGATACATTTTGCAATCATTTTGTAATCCGCTACACCTTGGACGGTGGGTATAATGTGTTCCCCACCGTGTCTCCCGGGCTGCAAGCAGGCCAGATACATCTTGCAATCATTTTGTAATCCGCTACACCTTGGACGGTGGGTATAATGTGTTACCCACCGTGTCTCCCGTGGTGCAAGCAGGCCAGATACATTTTGCAATCATTTTGTAATCCGCTACACCTTGGACGGTGGGTATAATGTGTTCCCCACCGTGTCTCCCGGGGTGCAAGCAGGCCAGATACATCTTGCAATCATTTTGTAATCCGCTTCACCTTGGACGGTGGGTATAATGTGTTCCCCACCGTGTCTCCCGGGGTGCAAGCAGGCCAGATACATTTTGCAATCATTTTGTAATCCGCTACACCTTGGACGGTGGGTATAATATGTTCCCCACCGTGTCTCCCGGGGTGCAAGCAGGCCAGATACATTTTGCAATCATTTTGTAATCCGCTACACCTTGGACGGTGGGTATAATGTGTTCCCCACCGTGTCTCCCGGGGTGCAAGCAGGCCAGATACATTTTTGCAATCATTTTTGTAATCCGCTACAACCTTGGACGGTGGGTATAATGTGTTTCCCCACCGTGTCTCCCGGGCTGCAAGCAGGCCAGATACATCTTGCAATCATTTTGTAATCCGCTACACCTTGGACGGTGGGTATAATGTGTTCCCCACCGTGTCTCCCGGGTGCAAAGCAGGCCAGATACATTTTGCAATCATTTTGTAATCCGCTACACCTTGGACGGTGGGTATAATGTGTTCCCCACCGTGTCTCCCGGGGTGCAAGCAGGCCAGATACATTTAGCAATCATTTTGTAATCCGCTACACCTTGGACGGTGAGAAAGATGTGTCCCCCACAGTAGTGTCACTTGGTGTTCAAGCAGGCCAGTTATCTTGCCTGCAGTGTATCCCGACGTGCGAGCAGGCCACGTACGTTTTGGGGCGACTCACGCCAGCTTCCAGTTAGCTCCATGCGCTACCCCTACACACACACACACGCACGCACACACACGCACGCACACACACACACAAACATACACACACACACCTGCTGCCATTCCATGCCGTCCACTCCCGGAAAGCGCCTAACCCTGGACTGTAACACATATCACATCACATCACATCACATCATATCATATCACATCACATCATATTACATCACATCACATTACATTACATTACATACATGCAGGTGGTGGCTGTGCATTCCCTGCCCTCAGCTGCCGGCAGGCGCTTTTATCTCCCCACCCATCCCAACCCCCATCCCCATCCCCACCCCCACCCCACCAAATATGCAGGTGGTGGCTGTGCATTCCATGCCCTCAGCTCCCGACAGGCGCTTTTATCTCCCCACCCATCCCAACCCCCATCCCCATCCCCACCCACCCCAAATATGCAGGTGGTGGCTGTGCATTCCATGCCCTCAGCTCCCGACAGGCGCTTTTATCTCCCCACCCTTCCCAACCCCCATCCCCATCCCCCCCCCCCCCCCCCCCAAATATGCAGGTGGTGGCTGTGCATTCCATGCCCTCAGCTCCCGACAGGCGCTTTTATCTCCCCACCCATCCCAACCCCATCTCCATCTCCACCCCACCCCCCACCCCAAAACATGCAGGTGGTGGCTGTGCATTCCATGCAATCAGCTGCGGGCAAAGCGCACCGTGTTGAGTCTACTGGCCCGCCAGATGATCCCCCATGAGGGCTTCATCCCACTACCCCCCCCCCCCCCCCCCTCTCACACACACACACACACACCACCCACACACACACACACACACACATTCACCACTGCCCAGGTGGTGGCTGTGCATTCCATGCCCTCAGCTGCGGGCAAGCGCACCGTACTGAGTCTGCTGGCCCGCCAGATGATCCCCAGTGAAGGCTTCATCCACTACCCCACCAACTGGCAAGTGCGCTTCGTCGACGTCTTCCCGGCACTTTTCAACAACACACTCATGTTCAACCTACGTTTCGGCCAGGTAGGGGAAAGTTGTGTAGGAACAGCTGGCTTGTGTACTGCTAGCTGGCTTCTGTACTGCTGCGCTCTTCAACAACACACTCATGTTCAACCTACTATCCGGCCAGGTAGGGGGAAGGTGTGTACTGCTAGCTGGCTTGTGTACTGCTGCGCTCTTCAACATCACACTCATGTTCAACCGATACAAACAAACAGGTAGGGGGAAGGTGTGTACTGCTAGCTGGCTTGTGTACTGCTGGGCTCTTCAACAACACACTCATGTTCAACCGATACAAACAAACAGGTAGGGGGAAGGTGTGTACTGCTAGCTGGCTTGTGTACTGCTGCGCTCTTCAACAACACACTCATGTTCAACCGATACAAACAAACAGGTAGGGGGAGGGTGTGTACTGCTAGCTGGCTTGTGTACTGCTGCGCTCTTCAACAACACACTCATGTTCAACCAATACAAACAAACAGGTAGAGGGAAGGTGTGTACTGCTAGCTGGCTTGTGTACTGCTGCGCTCTTCAACATCACACTCATGTTCAACCGATACAAACAAACAGGTAGGGGGAAGGTGTGTACTGCTAGCTGGCTTGTGTACTGCTGGGCTCTTCAACAACACACTCATGTTCAACCGATACAAACAAACAGGTAGGGGGTGGTGTGTACTGCTAGCTGGCTTGTGTACTGCTGCGCTCTTTAACAACACACTCATGTTATACCGATACAAACAAACAGGTAGGGGGAAGGTGTGTACTGCTAGCTGGCTTGTGTACTGCTGCGCTCTTCAACAACACACTCATGTTCAACCGATACAAACAAACAGGTAGGGGGAAGGTGTGTACTGCTAGCTGGCTTGTGTACTGCTGCGCTCTTCAACATCACACTCATGTTCAACCGATACAAACAAACAGGTAGAGGGAAGGTGTGTACTGCTATCTGGCTTGTGTACTGCTGCGCTCTTCAACATCACACTCATGTTCAACCGATACAAACAAACAGGTAGGGGGAAGGTGTGTACTGCTAGCTGGCTTGTGTACTGCTGCGCTCTTCAACATCACACTCATGTTCAACCGATACAAACAAACAGGTAGAGGGAAGGTGTGTACTGCTAGCTGGCTTGTGTACTGCTGCGCTCTTCAACATCACACTCATGTTCAACCGATACAAACAAACAGGTAGGGGGAAGGTGTGTACTGCTAGCTGGCTTGTGTACTGCTGCGCTCTTCAACATCACACTCATGTTCAACCGATACAAACAAACAGGTACAGGGAAGGTGTGTACTGCTAGCTGGCTTGTGTACTGCTGCGCTCTTCAACAACACACTCATGTTCAACCGATACAAACAAACAGGTAGAGGGAAGGTGTGTACTGCTAGCTGGCTTGTGTACTGCTGCGCTCTTCAACAACACACTCATGTTCAACCGATACAAACAAACAGGTAGAGGGAAGGTGTGTACTGCTAGCTGGCTTGTGTACTGCTGCGCTCTTCAACATCACACTCATGTTCAACCGATACAAACAAACAGGTAGGGGAAGGTGTGTTACTGCTAGCTGGCTTGTGTACTGCTGCGCTCTTCAACATCACACTCATGTTCAACCGATACAAACAAACAGGTAGGGGGAAGGTGTGTACTGCTAGCTGGCTTGTGTACTGCTGCGCTCTTCAACATCACACTCATGTTCAACCGATACAAACAAACAGGTAGAGGGAAGGTGTGTACTGCTAGCCGGCTTGTGTACTGCTGCGCTCTTCAACATCACACTCATGTTCAACCGATACAAACAAACAGGTAGGGGGAAGGTGTGTACTGCTAGCTGGCTTGTGTACTGCTGCGCTCTTCAACATCACACTCATGTTTCAACGATACATTAACAAACAGGTACAGGGAAGGTGTGTACTGCTAGCTGGCTTGTGTACTGCTGCGCTCTTCAACAACACACTCATGTTCAACCGATACAAACAAACAGGTAGAGGGAAGGTGTGTACTGCTAGCTGGCTTGTGTACTGCTGCGCTCTTCAACAACACACTTATGTTCAACCGATACAAACAAACAGGTAGAGGGAAGGGGTGTACTGCTAGCTGGCTTTTGTACTGCTGCACTCTTCAACAACACACTCACTTTCAAGCTACGTTCTGGCCAGGTAGGGGGAAGGTGTGTACTGCTAGCTGGCTTGTGTACTGCTGCGCTCTTCAACATCACAGATCATGTTCAAACCGATACAAACAAACAGGTAGAGGGAAGGTGTGTACTGCTAGCTGGCTTGTGTACTGCTGCGCTCTTCAACATCACACTCATGTTCAACCGATACAAACAAACAGGTAGGGGGAAGGTGTGTACTGCTAGCTGTCTTGTGTACTGCTGCGCTCTTCAACATCACACTCATGTTCAACCGATACAAACAAACAGGTAGAGGGAAGGTGTGTACTGCTAGCCGGCTTGTGTACTGCTGCGCTCTTCAACATCACACTCATGTTCAACTCCGATACAAAAAACAGGTAGGGGGAAGGTGTGTACTGCTAGCTGGCCTGTGTACTGCTGCGCTCTTCAACATCACACTCATGTTCAACCGATACAAACAAACAGGTACAGGGAAGGTGTGTACTGCTAGCTGGCTTGTGTACTGCTGCGCTCTTCAACAACACCCCCATGTTCAACCGATACAAACAAACAGGTAGAGGGAAGGTGTGTACTGCTAGCCGGCTTGTGTACTGCTGCGCTCTTCAACATCACACTCATGTTCAACCGATACAAACAAACAGGTAGAGGGAAGGTGTGTACTGCTAGCTGGCTTGTGTACTGCTGCGCTCTTCAACATCACACTCATGTTCAACCGATACAAACAAACAGGTAGGGGGAAGGTGTGTACTGCTAGCTGGCTTGTGTACTGCTGCGCTCTTCAACATCACACTCATGTTCAACCGATACAAACAAACAGGTAGGGGGAAGGTGTGTACTGCTAGCTGGCTTGTGTACTGCTGCGCTCTTCAACATCACACTCATGTTCAACCGATACAAACAAACAGGTAGAGGGAAGGGGTGTACTGCTAGCTGGCTTGTGTACTGCTGCGCTCTTCAACAACACACTCATGTACAACCGATACAAACAAACAGGTGGTTGAATCACAGCAGGTGCGGGGTTCGACCCCCCTTGAGTGCGCTTGGGCCTGTCCGGAGGGTCCTCGACCGGCACGGTAACTGGAATCTAGATGCCATGTCGACTCGACCACCGCATACTTACGATCCGGTTCCTTTAATCCCACCGTGGCACGTCCTTAGAGGTCATTGTGACAATTCTTTGATGTTCAAAGTTTCATTTTTGTTTTTTTACAGGTGGTTGAGCATGAGGATGAGGAGGTTTGGGCCCTCTGCCGTCAGTTCGGCTTCAATTCGGAGCTCATCGGAAATGGTCAATTCATGGTGGGCAAGAACGGTAGCCACCTAAGTTATACTGATGCTGCTATGGTGGGTGTCCTGAGGGCCATGCTGTCCTCCCCGGACTTCATCTTGCTACCGTCCACACTAGACATCATCGGAGAGAGGCTGGCAAAGAAGGTGATTTTTTTTGTGTTGGGTGGTGGGTGTGTGTGTGGGGGGGGTATGGTGTTATGGGGATGTGTGTGTGGGGAGTGGTGTGGTGTGGAGTGGTGGGTGTCCTGAGGGCCATGCTGTCTTCCCTGGACTTCATCTTGCTGCCGTCCACACTAGATATCATCGGAGAGAGGCTGGCTAAGAAGGTGATTTTTTTGTGGGTGGGTGGGTGGGTGGTGGGGGGGGTATGGTGTTATGGGGATGTGTGTAGGGGGAGTGGTGGGTGTCCTGAGGGCCATGCTGCCCTCTCCGGACTTCATCTTGCTGCCGTCCACTCTGGATATCATCGGAGAGAGGCTGGCCAAAAAGGTGATTTTGGGGGTGTGGGGGGGGTGTGGTGGGGGGGGGGGGGGGGGGTATGGTGTTATGGGGATGTGGGGGGAGTGGTGTGGAGTGGTGTTCTGGATATTATCGGAGAGAGGCTGGCAAAAGAAGGTGATTTTTTTGTGGGTGGGTGTGTGTGGGGTGGGGTGGGGTGTGGGGTGGGTGGGTGTGAGTGGGGGGTAGGGTGGGTGGGTATGGGTGTAATGGGGATGTGTGGGGGGGAAGAGGTGTGGTGTGGAGTGGTGTTCTGGATATCATCGGAGAGCGGCTGGGCAAAGAAGGTGATTTGCGTGTGTGGGTGTGGGTGGGTGTGTGGAAGGGTGGGGGGGGGGGGGTATGGTGGTATGGGGGGTGTGGTAGGGGGAGTGGTGTGGTGGTCTGAGGGTGTGGGTAGGGGAGTGGTGTGGTGGTATGGGGGTGTGGGTAGGGGGAGTGGTGTGGTGGTATGGGGGTGTGGGTAGGGGAGTGGTGTGTGGTGGTATGGGGGGTGTGGGTAGGGGAGTGGGTGTGGTGGTTTTGGAGTGGCGTTTACACATTTAACTCATATTAGTCACATTTTACCTAGCTTTGTAATATTTGTCACATTTTGCCTAGCTTTGTCATATTTGTCACATTTTGCCTAGCTTTGTCATATTTGTCACATTTGGCATTTAACTCACATTTGTCACATTTTGCCTAGCTTTGACACATTTGTCACATTTGTCACTTTTGGCGTTTAACACATATTTGTCACATTTGTCACATTTTGCTTGGCTTTGTCACATTTATTTAGCCCATATCTGTCATATCTGTTGATCGGAGACAGTTAAAGGGCCGAGCAGGCCAGAACTAATCTCGTTTGATGTTGGTTACAAAAGAGGAAACCCTGGGATATGTATAGCCCAGGCTTGCTATACAGTTGCTACAGAGTTTCGGATCAGACAGATACTACACATGCTACAGTGCTGTCGTAACAGGGCAGCTTCCTATGAATCTCCGGAAGTACTGACAGAAAACAGCTACGGTCTCGGCTTGGCTGGCGCCAACTCGCCGACATGTGGCACGAGGCACACCTGTAGTCAACAATGTCTGCCACATTTGGCGTTTAACTCATCTTTGTCACATTTTGCCTAGCTTTGTCATATTTGCCACATTTGGCATTTAACTCATCTTTGTCACATTTAGCTCATCTTCTAACATTTGTGCATTCATTAGGTGATGGAGAATCTGCTCACCTTTGTCAGAGAGCGCATATTTGTTACATTTGGCACATTTGGCATTTAAATCTTATTTGTCTCATTTTGCTCATCTTGTCACAAGGTGATGGAGATTATAATCATCGTCGGCAGAGAGCGGAAGTTTGTCACCTATAGCTCATATTTCTTATGTTAAGGGCGCCTGGAGGCGCGTCCCGAATGAATGATTCGAATCCTAAATTCAGTGTATTTCAATTAATTGAATTGAATTTCGTCACCTTCAGCTCTATATATATTTATTATTCTATATATGAATTTTGTCAAATGGTCAAAGAAGTTTGTCACCTTCAGCTCATATTTCTTACATTAGTCGCATTTTGCCATATTTGTTCAAATTGGTAGAGGCATTTTGCCATATTTGTTCAATTTGTCACGTTCAGCTCATATTTCTTACATTAGTCGCATTTTGCCCATATTTGTTCAATTTGTCACGTTCAGCTCATATTTCTTACATTAGTCGCATTTTGCCCATATTTGTTCAATTTGTCACGTTCAGCTCATATTTCTTACACAAGTCGCATTTTGCCCATAATTTGTTCAATTTGTCACGTTCAGTCTTACATTAGCATTTTTATTTGCTGTGGCTCATATTTATAGTCGCATTTTGCCCATATTTGTTCAATTTGTCACGTTCAGCTCATCATTTCTTACATTAGTCGCATTTTGCCCATATTTGTTCAATTTGTCACGTTCAGCTCATATTTCTTACATTAGTCGATTTTCATATTTGTTCAATTTGTTCACGTTCAGCTCATATTTCTTACATTAGTCGCATTTTGCCCATATTTGTTCAATTTGTCACGTTCAGCTCATATTTCTTACATTAGTTCGCATTTTGCCCATATTTGTTCAATTTGTCACGTTCAGGCTCATATTTTCTTACATTAGTCGCATTTTGCCCATATTTGTTTCAATTTGTCACGTTCAGCTCATATTTCTTACATTAGTCGCATTTTGCCCATATTTGTTCAATTTGTCACGTTCAGCTCATATTTCTTACATTAGTCGCATTTTTGCCCATATTTGTTCAATTTGTCACGTTCAGACTCATATTTCTTACATTAGTCGCATTTTGCCCATATTTGTTCAATTTGTCACGTTCAGCTCATATTTCTTACATTAGTCGCATTTTTGCCCATATTTGTTCAATTTGTCACGTTCAGCTCATATTTTTACATTAGTCGCATTTTGCCCATATTTGTTCAATTTGTCACGTTCAGCTCATATTTCTACATTAGTCGCATTTTGCCCATATTTGTTCAATTTGTCACGTTCAGCTCATATTTCTTACATTAGTCGCATTTTGCCCATATTTGTTCAATTTGTCACGTTCATTTTGTTTCATTTGTCAGTTCAGACTCATATTTCTTACATTAGTCGCATTTTGCCATATTTGTTCAATTTGTCACGTTCAGCTCATATTTCTTACATTAGTCGTTCAATTTTCAGCCATGCCCATTTGTTCAATTTGTCACGTTCAGCTCATACTTTTCTTACAGTTAGTCGCATTTTGCCCATATTTGTTTCAATTTGTCACGTTCAGCTCATATTTCTTACATTAGTCGCATTTTGCCCATATTTTGTTCAATTTGTCACGTTCAGCTCATATTTCTTACATTAGTCGCATTTTGCCCAATTTTGTTCAATTTGTCACGTTCAGAGCTCAATATTTCTTACATTAGTCCCGCATTTTGCCCATATTTGTTCAATTTGTCACGTTCAGCTCATATTTCTTACATTAGTCGCATTTTGCCCATATTTGTTCAATTTGTCACGTTCAAACTCATATTTCTTACATTAGTCGCCATTTGCCCATATTTGTTCAATTTGTCAGTTCAGCTCATATTTCTTACATTAGTCGCATTTTTGCCCATATTTGCTTTCAATTTTGTCACGTTCAAGCTCATATTTCTTACATTAGTCGCATTTTGCCCATATTTGTTCAATTTGTCACGTTCAGCTCATATTTCTTACATTAGTCGCATTTTGCCCATATTTGTTCAATTTTGTCACGTTCAGCTCATATTTCTTACATTAGTCGCATTTTGCCCCATATTGGATTTTGTTCAATTTGTCACGTTCAGGCTCATATTTTCTTACATTAGTCGCATTTTGCCCATATTGTTCATTTGTCACGTTCAGCTCATATTTCTTACATTAGTCGCATTTTGCCCATATTTGTTCAATTTGTCACGTTCAGCTCATATTTCTTACATTAGTCGCATTTTGCCCATATTTGTTCAATTTGTCACGTTCAGCTCATATTTCTTACATTCTTTAGTCGCATTTTGCCCATATTTGTTCAATTTTTGTCACGTTCAGCTCATATTTCTTACATTAGTCGCATTTTTGCCCATATTTGTTCATTTTCACGTTCAGCTCACCTTTTCTTACATTAGTCGGCATTTTGGCCATATTGTTCAATTTGTCACGTTCAGCTCATATTTCTTACATTAGTCGCATTTTGCCCATATTTGTTCAATTTGTCACGTTCAGCTCATATTTCTTACATAGTCGCATTTTGCCCATATTTGTTCAATTTTGTCACGTTCAGCTCATATTTCTTACATTAGTCGCATTTTGCCCATATTTGTTCAATTTGTCACGTTCAGCTCATATTTCTTACATTAGTCGCATTTTGCCCATATTTGTTTCAATTTGTCACGTTCAGCTCATATTTTTTACATTAGTCGCATTTTGCCCATATTTGTTCAATTTGTCACGTTCAGCTCATATTTCTTACATTAGTCGCATTTTGCCCATATTTGTTCAATTTGTCACGTTCAGCTCATATTTCTTACATTAGTCGCATTTTTGCCCATATTTGTTCAATTTTGTCACGTTCAGCTCATATTTCTTACATTAGTCGCATTTTGCCCATATTTGTTCAATTTGTCAAAGCTCATATTTCTTACATTAGTCGCAATTTTGCCCATATTTGTTCAATTTGTCACGTTCAGCTCATATTTCCTTACATTAGTCGCAATTTTGCCCATATTTGTTCAATTTGTCACGGCTCATATTTTCATTAGGCATTTTTGCCCCGTTAGTCATCTCTTACATTAGGCATTTTGCCCATATTTGTTCAATTTTGTCACGTTCAGCTCATATTTCTTACATTAGTCGCATTTTGCCCATATTTGTTCAATTTCAACGTTCAGCCCCATATTTTGTTCAATTTGTCACGTTCAGCTCATATTTCTTACATTAGTCGCATTTTTTGCCATATTTGTTCAATTTGTCAAGCTTAATTAGTCGCTTTGCCCATAATTTCTTACATTAGTCCGGCATTTTGCCCATATTGTTCAATTTGTCACGTTCAGTCTTACATTTTGCCCATATTTGTTCAATTTGTCACGTTTCAGGCTCATATTTCTTACATTAGTCGCAATTTTGCCCATATTTGTTCAATTTCACGTTCAATTTCTTTTGTCGCAAATTTTCACGTCACTTCAGCTCATATTTCTTACATTAGTCGCATTTTGCCCATATTTGTTCAATTTGTCACGTTCAGCTCATATTTTCTTACATTAGTCGCATTTTGCCCATATTTGTTCAATTTGTCACGTTCAGGCTCATATTTCTTACATTAGTCGCATTTTGCCCATATTTGTTCAATTTGTCACGTTCAGCTCATATTTCTTACATTAGTCGCATTTTGCCATATTTGTTCAATTTGTCACGTTCAGCTCATATTTCTTACATTAGTCGCATTTTGCCCATATTTGTTCAATTTGTCACGTTCAGCCTCATATTTCTTACATTAGTCGCATTTGCCCATATTTGTTCAATTTGTCACGTTCAGTCTCATATTTCTTACATTAGTCGCATTTTGCCCATATTTGTTCAATTTGTCACGTTTCAGCTCATATTTTCTTACATTAGTCGGCATTTTGCCCATATTTGTTCAATTTGTCACGTTCAGCTCATATTTCTTACATTAGTCGCATATTGCCCATATTTGTTCAATTTGTCACGTTCAGCTCATATTTCTTACATTAGTCGCATTTTGCCCATATTTGTTCAATTTGTCACGTTCAGCTCATATTTCTTACATTAGTCGCATTTTGCCCATATTTGTTCAATTTGTCACGTTCAGCTCATATTTCTTACATTAGTCGCATTCAATTTGTCAATTTGTCACGTTCAGCCTCATATTTCTTCAACGTTTCAGCTCTATTTCTTACATATCGCATTTCGCTTTGTTCAAGCTCATATTTCTTACATTAGTACATTTTTCATATTTGTCACGTTCAGCTCATATTTCTTACATTAGTCCGCATTTTTTGCCCATATTTGTTCAATTTGTCACGTTCAGCTCATATTTCTTACATTAGTCGCATTTTGCCCATATTTTGTTCAATTTTGTCACGTTCAGCTCATATTTCTTACATTAGTCGCAATTTTGCCCATATTTGTTCAATTTGTCACGTTCAGCTCATATTTCTTACATTAGTCGCATTTTGCCCATATTTGTTCAATTTGTCACGTTCAGCTCATATTTCTTACATTAGTCGCTTTTTAGTGCCCATATTTGTTCAATTTGTCACGTTCAGCTCATATTTCTTACATTAGTCCGCATTTGCCCATATTTGTTCAATTTGTCACGTCAGCTCATATTTCTTACATTAGTCGCATTTTGCCATATTTGTTCAATTTGTCACGTTTCAGCTCATATTTCTTACATTAGTCGCATTTTGCCCATATTTGTTCAATTTGTCACGTTCAGCTCATATTTTCTTACAATTAGTCGCATTTTGCCCATATTTGTTCAATTTGTCACGTTCAGCTCATATTTCTTACATTAGTCGCATTTTGCCCATATTTGTTCAATTTGTCACGTTCAGCTCATATTTCTTACATTAGTCGCATTTTGCCCATAATTTGTTCAATTTGTCACGTTCAGCTCATATTTCTTACATTAGGTCGCATTTTGCCCATATTTGTTCAATTTGTCACGTTCAGTCTCATATTTCTTACATTAGTATTTTGGCCCATATTTGTTCAATCATATTTTACATTAGTCCATTTTGACGTTCAGCATATTTTTCTTACATTTAGTCGCAATTTTGCCCATATTTGTTCATTTGTCACGTTCAGCTCATATTTCTTACATTAGTCCATTTTGCCCATATTTGTTCAATTTGTCACGTTCAGCTCTATTTCTTACATTAGTCGCATTTTGCCCATATTTGTTCAATTTGTCCACGTTCAGCTCATATTTCTTACATTAGTCGCATTTTTGCCCATATTTGTTCAACTTTGTCACGTTCAGCTCATATTTCTTACATTAGTCGCATTTTGCCCATATTTGTTCAATTTGTCACGTTCAGCTCATATTTCTTACATTAGTCCGCATTTTGCCCATATTTGTGTCAATCTTGTCACGTTCAGCTCATATTTCTTACATTAGTCGCATTTTGCCCATATTTGTTCAATTTGTCACGTTCAGGCCTCAATATTTCTTACATTAGTCGCATTTTGCCCATATTTGTTCAATTTGTCACGTTCAGCTTCATATTTCTTACATTAGTCGCATTTTGCCCATATTTGTTCAATTTGTCACGTTTCAGCTCATATTTCTTACATTAGTCGCATTTTTGCCCATTATTTGTTCAATTTGTCACGTTCAGTCTCATATTTCTTACATTAGTCGCATTTTGCCCATATTTTGTTCAATTTGTCACGTTCAGCTCATATTTCTTACATTAGTCGCATTTTGCCCATATTTGTTCAATTTGTCACGTTCAGCTCATATTTCTTACATTAGTCGCATTTTGCCCATATTTGTTCAATTTGTCACGTTCAGCTCATATTTCTTACATTAGTCGCATTTTGCCCATATTTGTTCAATTTTGTCACGTTCAGCTCATATTTCTTACATTAGTCGCATTTTGCCCATATTTGTTCAATTTGTCACGTTCAGCTCATATTTCTTACATTAGTCGCATTTTGCCCATATTTGTTCAATTTGTCACGTTCAGCTCATATTTCTTACATTAGTCGCATTTTGCCCATATTTGTTCAATTTGTCACGTTCAGCTCATATTTTCTTACATTAGTTCGCATTTTGCCCATACATTTGTTCAATTTGTCACGTTCAGCTCATATTTCTTACATTAGTCGCATTTTGCCCATATTTGTTCAATTTGTCACGTTCAGACTCATATTTCTTACATTAGTCGCATTTTGCCCATATTTGTTCAATTTGTCACGTTCAGCTCATATTTCTTACATTAGTCGCATTTTGCCCATATTTGTTCAATTTGTCACGTTCAGCTCATATTTCTTACATTAGTCGCATTTTGCCCATATTTGTTCAATTTGTCAGTTCAGCTCATATTTTCTTACATTAGTCGCATTTTGCCCATATTTGTTCAATTTGTCACGTTCAGCTCATATTTCTTACATTATCGCATTTTGCCCATATTTTGTTCAATTTTGTCACGTTCAGCTCATATTTCTTACATTAGTCGCATTTTCATAAATTTGTTCACGTTCAGCTCATATTTCTTACATTAGTCGCATTTTGCCCATATTTGTTCAATTTGTCACGTTCAGCTCATATTTCTTACATTAGTCGCATTTTGCCATATTTGTTCAATTTGTCACGTTCAGCTCATATTTCTTACATTAGTCGCAATTTTGCCCATATTTGTTCAATTTGTCACGTTCAGCTCATATTTCTTACATTAGTCGCATTTTGCCCATATTTGTTCAATTTGTCACGTTCAGCTCATATTTCTTACATTAGTCGCATTTTGCCCATATTTGTTCAATTTGTCACGTTCAGCTCATATTTCTTACATTAGTCGCATTTTTGCCCATATTTGTTCAATTTGTCACGTTCAGCTCATATTTCTTACATTAGTCGCATTTTGCCCATATTTGTTCAATTTGTCACGTTCAGCTCATATTTCTTACATTAGTCGCATTTTGCCCATATTTGTTCAATTTGTCACGTTCAGCTCATATTTCTTTACATTAGTCGCATTTTGCCCATATTTGTTCAATTTGTCACGTTCAGCTCATATTTCTTACATTAGTCGCATTTTGTATTTGTTCAATTTGTCATGTTCAGCTCATATTACGTCGCTTTTGCCCATATTTGTTCAATTTGTCACTTCAGCTCATATTTCTTACATTAGTCGCATTTTGCCCATATTTGTTCAATTTGTCACGTTCAGCTCATATTTCTTACATTAGTCGGCATTTTGCCCATATTTGTTCAATTTGTCACGTTTCAGCTCATATTTTCTTACATTAGTCGCATTTTGCCCATAGTTTCAATTTTCCACGTTCAGCTCTGCATATTTCTTACATTATTTTCATATTTGCAATTTGTTTGCTCATATTTCTTACATTTCGCATATTTGTTCAATTTGTCACGTTCAGCTCATATATTTTCATTTACATTAGTTCGCATTTTTGCATTTCCCATATTAGTGATATTCAATTTTTGTCACGTTCAGCTCATATTTCTTACATTTCGCATTTTTGCCCATATTTGTTCATACGTTCAGCTCTTGACATTAGTCATATTTGCCCATATTTTGTTCAACCTTTGTTCAGTCATTTTGCCATATTTGTTCAATTTTCAGGCTCATTCTTATTTCATTTTTATTGTTCAATTCACGTTCAGCATTATTTGCCCATATTTGTTCAATTTGTCATGTTTAGGTCATATTTGTTAAATTTGTCTTATTTTGCTCAGATATGTTAAATTTGTGACATTTTGCTCATTTGTAGCTGGTTTATTGTCTGGGAAGACCCACCTCCTGGGGTCAAAGTCCTTTTACAACTTAAAAAAACAAAAAATGGTATGATAAATCATCAAGCTTTGTCACATTTTTACATTTATTAGGTGATGGAGAATCGGCTCATCTTTGTCAGAGAGCGCAAGTTTGTCACATTTTGCTCATCTTTTTTACATTTGTCACATTTGGCATTAAACTCATCTTCACATTTTTACATGTATTAGGTGATGGAGAATCTGCTCATTTTTGTCAAAGAGCGCAAGTTTGATTGCCTCAAGACACAGAACGCTCTAGCTCTGGACGACCAGGACAAGCTCGTCATCCTCTCCACCCGCTGGGGTGCGGTTGAGGAGCTGGCCAATGCAGTGCTTTATTTTGGAGAGCCCTTGATGGTGGGTGGTGGGAGGAAGCCAGGACGACAGATGGTCGAGCTGACTGCCCTAGACAGTGGATGCCTTGGGGTGTAGCTGCTGGCTTGCTACTCCCAACAACCAGGGTACTACATGACGTGCGCTATTGCACGCATACAGGGCGAAAGGTTTTGGGACCCGATCTGCACGACGAGAGCAGTTTTTGTTAACCCCTCTGGGCGCAGCGCGCAGATTTCCGTTTTCCGTTGAGAGAAAAGCGCAACCCAGAAGGAGGCAGTTGCGCTTTTGAATCAACCCAAAAGGAGGCAGTTGCGCTTTTGAATCAACCCAAAAGGAGGCAGTTGCGCTTTTGAATCAACCCAAAATGACCAAAAATAGTGTTACCCTGTTACCAACAATCGACAGAAAATCGTATTTAGACTGTGTGTCACCAGACTATGATGGTAGGTGGTGGAAGGAAGCTAGCTAGTGGAAGGGAGCTTGCGGTGAGCCGAGACATTTCGTCCACTGTACGCCTACATTTATCTGTAGTTCCGCTGCAAATCGTGTATTTCGCCTACATTTAGCGAAATTGTCACTTCCCCGAGTGTAGGCCAACCTGTTGATTTCCCCATGGTATGATACGAAGCAGGTGGGGAGCTTTCGATCAGCCCATGTATATATTTACCATGTAATGATAACGCCTGGTGGGGAGCTGTCAATCAGCCGATGTATATATTTACCATGTAATGATAACGCCTGGTGGGGCGTGGTATTAATGGAGCCCCGTCTTACGAAGGTGGGGAATGGGCTGCTACTTTACCTGGACAAAGCTACCATGACGGTTGACAGCGACCACGAACACCAAATCGCACCCGTAGGGATTCGAACCCCGCATCTTCTTGTTTCAACGAGCTCTACCATTGAGCCACTCGTCGAAACGGGATATTTACTCTGTATGTATGTTATAGTCCAGGTGTAGGCCAATTAGGCTAAATGGACTGCTCAATACTCTACTCGAGGAGCTGCTTATCCGCCCTATTTATCACCCCATGCATATGTTTCAGAGTAGTGCAGGACGCAACATGGGGAGGGTCCGTTGCGTCGCAGACGCGACATGGGAGGGTCCGTTGCGTCCCAGGCCCAGGTTCAAGATGTTGGTTGCGTCTCACCCAGCAGTTGATTGGCCCACCACCACTCCATTTCCGTGGGCTACGGGTTATGTTGATAGTAGGACACAGCCTAAGTGTTTGATTGCGTCCCTGGACACAACCTACCGACTTGGGTGCGTCCCAGGACGCAACCTACCGAATTTGGGTGCATTCCAGGACACAACCCCGGGGGTCCGTTTGAAGTACCTTGATATGTTTACTCTAGGCGGGGAGCTTAACAAATTCACCAGCCTGTCAAATGTTAGGGTTTAGGGGCCTAACTTATCTAGGGGATCATCAACAACAACAACGGCTTGAGGTTTTGAGT
This sequence comes from Microglena sp. YARC, assembly GCA_022414725.1. Classification (NCBI taxonomy): domain Eukaryota; kingdom Viridiplantae; phylum Chlorophyta; class Chlorophyceae; order Chlamydomonadales; family Chlamydomonadaceae; genus Microglena; species Microglena sp. YARC. The sequence continues at coordinate 6,726 of JAJSRW010002156.1, read as the reverse complement.
TGGTTTTGGTTTTTGGGGTGCAGCATGGGTTTGGGTATTTGATGGGTTGAGAAAGGATTCCGTGTTGGGTCCTATGAACGCCCTTCGTTGTTGTTGTTGTTGTTACAGTCCAGGTTTTTGCCCAATAGGCTAAAGGGACTTGCCCAACCGTGGCAGGAGGGGCTAAAACGAATATGCACTGATGAACTGAACCCTCAAACAAGTGTGGTACCGATAGGGCTCTGCGTTCGTGCAACAGTGAACATTAAATTCTACGATTATAATTGGATTGGAGGTAATAGGATTGGATTGTTACCGTACATGTTTTTTCAGCCAAATTCTGGGCTGCTCACCGTCTTCCAAGTCCAAGTCCCCCGTGCGTTCTATCTGTATATATGTTTTCGATGTTTTTGTGATTTGAAGTGAAACTTGAAAGAAGTAGTTTTGCGACGGACACACGGACGGACATTTTTGACAGGCTAATCCCTCAATAAAAAAAATTGAAACCGAACTTTCTTTGGAGATCTCCAGATCTTTCCATTGTTTCCTAAGGTTCCTATAATCCTCAATTTTTTTTTTTTTTTTTTTTTTTAGATTTTGAAAAGGGTTGTCAGCCCAGGAGGTGGGTCTCCCGACACAAACCAGCGACACAGAGGATTCAGTTTGAATGGTGGTGCCACTCCTACAATAAGTGCAAAGTAGGGCGCACTTAGGGGTGAGAGATACCAACGCACGACAAACGCACATTCATCACTACCTGTTGACCATGGCAGACAAGCTCCCTGCCCATGGTCGTTAGAGGCGGAATCAAGAGAGACATAACTAGAGAACCACCACGAGGGCAGAAATCCGACCAGTATTCCCTGCAAGGTTTGCTTAGGGCCCAGGACGCCAAAATAACTAATGGGGAATCGAACCTCACCACCCTTCCTACTCTCACAAGTAGGGTCGGTACAAGGGCAAGGGTACTGTAAGATCACAAGGGATGGAGAACACACCACATTTGTAACTCACCTGCGTGTCCCTGCGATCTAACGCCAGCCCGCCCCTAACCGCTAAGGGTAAACCCTCGGCAGACAGGAAAAGAGGCAATGAACCCGTGGAACTGTGATCTGGGCGATTTTTCACGCCCAAACCAGGCCTTGTGTACGCAAGAATTTGTCGGTCCATTCCTAGGTAGAACTAGTCTGTGGATTGCTAGCAATCACCTTTCATGTTTCGTATGAACTGTCCAATAGGGCTGTCGTCATCACCATCATTGAAAAAGTGCAAAAGATTTCACAGCGCCTAAGTTGACATTCCCAATGCATTAACATGTACATTACATGTTAAAGTCTTACTTGACACCCCGAGGGTGTATGACAATTTGCTCGGCATTTCCTCTGAATTAAGGATACTTGTGAAAGTTTCCATAATTTCGGGTCTGAATTTATATTTCAGACTTTTGTTGAGTGCTGTTTCTTCTTGACAGCTTTAGGGATGTGTATTCTTAATGCACACACATCCGTGGGTCAGTCAAAACACGAACACACACTAGGGATGAGACTATGAGGGAGTTCCCAACACGAGGTGCTCCATCATTGTCAAAGAAAAGTTCGGGCGATGCTATGAAATAATCAATGAGGCTGTTTCCCTCACAACCTCTTGCTTCAAAGGTGAAATTTCCTCCATTAACTAGATGCCTGTCTCCTTGGACACGACCATTCAGAATCTCAAATATTATTATCCTTGACATCATTCAGTAGGTGTTTACCCATTGCTTTTGTGACTTTGTCGCAAGATACCCTCTCGGCTACCTTGTCATCAAGGCTTCAATCAATGTAGATAGCTTGCTTTAACAGAGTATCAGCATGAATAGCGGTGCTCTCGCTTTGTTTTATGTCTTGGTGACTCCTTGTGTACCTCCCTTAGAACTATCGGTCCTGACAGTACTATGTCAGCTTCCGTAGACTGGTGTCATTCTTCATGACACTGTGACGACGTCCTGTGACTGCAGAGAGAGTCATCGTTCTTCTGACACGCGCTGTCTAGCCTGTACCCTGATCAGGTTCCAGGCTAACCGCCCTTTCTCCACTGGTGCCGCCTTAATGGTCTCCTGTGCTTGTAACTTATTCTCAGTCTCCGCATTTATAGATTGGCGTGCTGCACACACAAAGTCCACTCTCCGGAGTGTTATCCAAGCTGATAGGTTATAAGGCCCTTCATTTACTACCACTGCTTTGCGATGCAACTTCCGCGAGGACCTCCCGCCATTTTGAGAAACTTCCATGACATGGATGGTCTTTTCTGGACGCGCGGGGATGCGCAGTATCATTCTCAGCGATGGCGTGCGACCAATCCTTCAAGCGGAGGAACGGCTGCCTCTTGATGATTGGCTAACGTTTGTGCACCAGCTGCCTCTGCTAGCGGTCATGAGAAGTCCTTCCGGCCATCGTGAAGTAACCCCCCCGGTCATATCCTCCATCTTCTCTCTATTTTTCCTCCCCTGCCGTCTGTCGCCTCCTCCCCGTCTGTCGTAGATGACTGTGGACGTGCAGACTCAAGTCGGCGACTAGCTGGACATCGGTGGAGATACCCGTCTTCGTCTGCTCGCGTCCTTGTCGTCGCTGACCTTTTCTCCGGGTGTTTGAGGCTCTGCTGTGCATACCGGAGGTTGCCAAAAGCGACCAAGCTCCCTGCTGATGTCTACGTCGTGTTTTGCCCTTTGCTCTGCCCAGCCGACGGTCGGCTACTGGCATGAGCTTGCGCTTCTAAGTGGCTCTAGGTGCTACCTTCTGGAGAATTTTTTCGATCAAGCTGGCGGAAATCGCCGGCACTGCCGTATGGGTTCGCCAGAGGAGGACGACCGTACGCGTCTGGGACCTGGAGGTATTCTGGAGGTGTAGGAGGCAGTGGAGTATGGTCAGGCACCACTACGGGTGCTGCTAAGCGTCTCTATGTCCCCAACCCGGGTGAGATCGAGCGATAGAGAGGGGGGAGGACTTGGGATTGACTGATCATCGACGGCGGATATTAGGACCTTTACATGCCTCGGCTCTGCTCTTCGCATCCTAGCGATAAATGAATTTTCGAATTCTGCCCTTGCCGATTTGCGATTTTCTGCATTTGGTGCGGATTTTTCTGCACCAGGTGCGACTTGCTGCGACTTGCTGCACTGTCATTCTCGTCTCCTTTTTTTCCCATATACTCAAATCTCGACTTCGACCTAACGCTTCCCCACCGTTCTGTGATCCCAGGTCTGCGCAGCGCCGGACTTCAGCCATGCTACAGGCCGAGCAGTGGACGGCCATCCTGGCCCTAGTCCAGCGGCCGTGGAGGATCTTCGGCGATGATATCTTGGTGGATATTTTTCTCTCTTAGGCTCCTTGTGACGCCCTGGGGTGCGTTCCGTGGTTCGACAGAGGTTACTACTTTTGTCTTCCCGTGCCCCTGGGTTCCCCCTTAGGGTGTATGCCTTAGCTACGTGAGTTTGGGTTCAAGTGTTTGAGTTCTGATAGGGCTTAGGAATTTTTAGTTAAGTGGTATAGAGGCAATGGTTGATCTGGATTAGTTGGGGCATGCATGAGTTTGTTGATGACGACACTGCTCAGCATGGTGCTAGTGTGTAATTATCTTCGCAATCGCGTGTTCATCTAGGGAGACAAGACTCCTTCGGAGCTTTTCGTTTGGGGTTGCACCTGATGTGTCGTTGTTGCGTTTGTATGGTTGACCCTTGCTATGTAATCTTAGTATTTGGGCAGTCACGCAACAAGCTAGTTAGAAAGGCATTATTTGGTAGACTGGTTGGGTATTCACCTGGTGAGTAAGGGTTTTATTATATTTGGTTCAATGTTTGCGCCAGTTTAGTAGTGATAGTGATGTAACTCTCTATCTCTCAGTTCAGTATTCTAAACTGTCTTCCTGGGTTCTCCCTTTAGTATGGGTCCCGTGCCCGCTTTGCATCCCTCCTGTCATCAAACGGTGATATGTTATGTGTTGCTTGGTAATTCCTACGCCCTTTAACAACCCCAATTTGTTTGTTGGTCTGGCCTGGCTAGGAATGTATCATTGTTGCATTCTAGACCAGGGCCTGATCTTGCTGTATTTGTGTGTGAAGTTTAGGGCGGGGGGGAGTTGGATATCCAACTATAATCTTAAGTCCGAATCTCAGGTCGCCAGGCCTCCTCTGTGTCCACGTTTTAGCGGTGAAGCTTTAGGATTTAGGACCACAGCTTACGATCATAGTGGTACCTGGATCAGGTCCATTGACTAATAGTCGCCAACCTCCGACCACCTCGGATGGCTCGCGGGTGTCGATAATTCCGACGCCTCCTGTCGTCCTGAGTGGATTACTCGGGTCAAGCCCAATGTGATGATGTAGCCGTTGCCGAATGGGTAAGTGATGATCTTGAACACTGGTCTAGCTTGATACTGGCGTATGGTTGGGGTGTTACTGTCACGACCAGGATTCATGGTTTTAGGTGCTGCTGGTTCTCATACGTATGGTTAACATGGCCCTATGTGTGAGTGCCTATTCCTCAGCACCTCCTGAGACTGACTTATGAGGGTAGTCTAGATGGTGGGAAGCGTTACGACGCTTTGTTTTAGGCAGCCTTCCTTTCAGCTGTCTTTCTTGGTTTTGGTGGAAGGTGGTACTTAACTTCAGACCACCGTTATAGCTCTTGATGGTTTCTGACTCTGAGTTCCATAGGTCAGAGATGGCGTTCGGTTCAGGAGCTCATCATAGATTTGCTATTTCTTGTTATACCCACACTGTTTTAGATCACCAGCCCCTCATGGTGATTTGGAACTTTTGGTGAGTGTAGGATAGTTGTTTCCTTCGGATTTTACTGTGAATTGGTGGGGGCTGGGTTCTTGCAGTTGTACTTGCATGATGTACCCACCTCACCTCTGTTCTTGTTTTCCGGTGTATTCAAGCCCTTTCGCTCCATCTTCTGCAGTTAAATTCCTAAGTCCTTTTATTGTTTACTATTTTCAGTGTGACAATAGGTTTATGGACTGATGGCTTGTACATCTACCCTTCTATTGTTCATTGAACTGTGTTTCCTTTGTTGTTACAAAGTTTCTTGAAAATTCTTAACTTCGCATCCTTGGATTTTTTCAAGTTGCTGCAGCGTTTGTTTGCTTAATAGTTAGGCGCTTGGTTTGTCTTGCGTGCACGATTCGTGGCGGATGGCGATACCCACCTTCTTAGACTGTTCTCGGTTAGGGCCGTAGCTGGGATTTATTGTAATTAAGCTTTCATACTCTTCTTACTATCCATCTTTGAGTAGAAAACCAGTTCATTTCATTGGTTTTTTCATCCCAACTAGTCATGAATTCTATGCTTAAGAATAGTTTTTAAAGGGTAGTGGATTTTTCCAATCGATTTTTTTCTCCATCGTAGTCTTTATGTGCCTCGTTGTCTGCGCCTTTAGGCTTTGATTTCTCTCGTGTGCTTCGCTCACACCGATATTCAATCCGTCTCTTTGTTATCATTGATTGGCGTTAGTTCCTTATTTCCCGGAAATCGGGTTTTTCATATAAGCCGTTCCCCCAACTTCTTTGATTATACGATTTTTCATCTATATCTTTAGCGTACTCGGTTCTTTCAGTCACCCTTCGTTCTCCCCTTCCTTTGTATCTGGATTGATGTCTGTTGGACCTCCCTGTGATTTCTAGGTTTGGTGGCCTACTATTCTGGTCAAAACTACTAGACTGAGACATGAATAGAATTTTTTGGCCGCTACCATGGAATGGTTACATTCCATTTGAGCTGAGGTACTGGCCGTGAACGAGACATCAGGGTTGATACCTCACAAATATGGGGCCTAAATGAACCCCCAATGGTATTTTTGCGTTTCTGCTTTGCTACAATTCTACATCGGGTAAGAAAGTATGAGACGTGTCAGCCTTAACTTACGAACGTGACAATTGAAAACAAATATGGCCCCCAAATGCCGAGTACTACAGTGACTAGATTTTTTGGTTCATCTCCATTTCTCATCCTTTTATTTTGTTAAACAAGAGGGCACTTTCTTTGATTTACTCTGTTTTTCACTGTGATGTATCCTTAAATAATTTTTGTTTGCTACCAGTTTTTATGGTTTCCTATGTCCAGTGCCATTAGGGTGGACTAGATAATCACTGAACGTGTACAAACTTACTGAAGAATATCTAGAGGTAAATGTCACATCTGGCGTTCACTGAGGGTGTCCTCGCGAAAAAGTAATATCAGCATGAAATAAGCGGTGCTTCTCGGCTTTGTTTTTAGCGTGTCTTTTGTTTTGACTCCTGATGACTCCCTAGAAACTAACTATTTCGTTCCTGAACTAGGAAGTCAAGTCATGATTATTCGGAAGTAGACCTGGTGTTTCATTCATGGACACCATTGACGACGTCCTGTGACTGGGCTGTACATCCGGTGGATCAATAATCTGAACTATCGAGCACGGACAATTCTTAGATCGGGCAAAATAGCCGTATCCAACTAGAGTTGCAAAAAGCATAAACTGCACTCAGCCTCTCCACCTGAGTAAGCCCGTGACAAAATGAAGCGTAACACTTGCAGTGAATCTTACAATTGTGACAGTACATACGGACTAGATAAAGGATCGTTACTGACACCGGCACCTAATGGTAAGAAATACTGAGCGAGGAAAACTCTGGCTTAAACAAAAGCGTAGAACAAGATGAGCACAAACTCCTAGAAAGGCAAAAAAAATAATGCGCCAATAAATGCTTACGTCAGAGCTCAATGTCAGAAAA
>JAJSRW010001855.1:32500-47397 GCA_022414725.1 Microglena sp. YARC | reverse complement strand
CTTACAATTACCCCGTCACGCGCATCCGCACTCGCTCAGACGCACGTCACCAACACCACATTACTGCGCAAGGAACTTACCCGCTCAGAGTGTCTTGTATGGAAACAGGAAGTGGGAAAGGGTTCGAGCAGGTATCATGGTAATCATGGATCGGTATTGGGAGCGTTCTGACTCAAGAAATCTTCAAGGGTGATCCAAATATGCCACATTCACTTCCCAAGGGGGAGGAACCCTGCCCTGCCAAGGCGAGGTCCATCTACCCAGACACTAATGCGGAGGTTTCCAGATAAGCATCATGGGAGTATTGTCTATGACCACGACGAGGAGGAGGGTAAATGTCACCAAAATCACTCATATCGAATGAAGAATTAAACATATATCTACAATGGCAGTAGTTCCCTCCCTCAATAGCACAAGCTGGTGAACTGAGACTTTACGTAACGGCCAATATAGATCATGGAACATCTGAGATCTTCATGTCGCTTCTGAGTATCTATCTTGAGTGAGAACAGCGATCCAGAGAAGGGAGCCTCCTGAAGAGCCTTATATGGACTGCTGAAGCAGCAGGGGGGTTTAGTTTGATTGGGAGGGGGATGAAATGATGGTGACGTGATTCCAATGGGTATTAAGGCGCATTCAGAAGAAGCCTGTTCGAGCCTCAAACACCACAGGGCCCAAAACATGTTGAATATACGCAATGCTGTTGCCTCCCAAGACACATGTTGAGGGAGCATGATACATCATGGGGAAAATGTAGCGCATAAGAAACATGAGAGTGTCTTATATCCAGAAATAGTAGGCGACCTGGAAGCTGATTCTATGTGTATACCCAGAGATCACGAGTATGAGTTGCATTGAAGCCCAGAAGCGATTAATATTCTGATCTCTACCCCACGACTATCAACTCTACCAACCCACTACCCCGCGCCACCCAATTTCCTAAACTCTCCCTCAGAGCAATAGTAAGCAAGCCTTTGAAGGTTTTGAATCTTATCATTGATGAACAAAACCAACTGTCCCCAGAAAGAGAGAGAGACGAGCGGTTAACCAGCTAATCCCATGACATAAGGGACAGGGTATGGATAGTGAGGGAGTTGAGTGCAGGTAATGCAGATGTGCATTACCCCATATGATCATATGATGAGATGTATCATATGATGCAGATGAGATTACCATATTCGATTGGAGATGATACCCAGCTTAGAGTGTTATACATATGAGCGAGAATGGTGATCCCAACGAGCACCTAATTCCCAGCAGATGATGATTTTGAGGGGAAGGTTGATATCTTAAATGCTGTACTTTCCACCTCAATATGTATAGATCTACTCAATGGAACAGGTACATAAGCTGCCATTATGATCGATAGCATGAATACCCATATGATAGCGAATAATACCATATTGATGAGATTGATATCCATATGATGAGATCAAATCATCTGATCTTAGCGTTAAGAGATATATATCAGATACGGATTCCACAGTTGTCAAGTATGATGTGAACCTTTGTTATGTACCGGTATTTCAGAGTCGTTCTTTATTTGATACTATGCACAGAAAGGTCTTCTAGCCAGCATCCCATGTTACCTAAGCACTGGGGATCAAAGCAACCTATGATTGTCACTGAGGCAAATGGAATTAGATGTGCCTTCCAAAGTCTTTATCAGGCGGACAGTGGTTCATGGCTAAGCTTCAGGGTCAGAGCCTCCCATATTGGATACGAGAGTCGGAAGACCTTAACTTGAAACTGCTAGAACCAGAGCTACAACACAGAACGAATATGGTGATAGACCTCATCCGTAATTACAGCAATAAATTTTAACGCTTTAATTTCACGGAGGCAAACCCGTGAAATCGAGGACGATTTGAACTACTATTACCGGACGAAAAAAAGTGAAGGTAAAACAGATGTGTGCAGGGCTACCCATAGATAAAAAGATTAATGATGAAGCAACACGTATGCAACAACTTGTGTGAGCTTCATTCGCTTTAGATATTGCCTTGGCATTTTCAGGTCCCAATAAAACTTCAAGAATTTATACTGAAGCAGCTAAGCATCTCTGTATGAGCATATGACAAGTGAGTGAACAACTTGTGACCGCACCCTATCGTAAATTTGTAGAGAGATGTCATGGTGGCATACCATCCTAGATATCATTGCATAATAGAAACTGTAGCGGAGGAAAATTACCAAGCTGATATAATTGAATGATTTATGGATATTAGTGACAGTTACAAAGTTACATACTATCTCTTATCTCAGACGCCTATTATATATACCGTGTGGATTACCCTGATAACAAACGGTTTTACCAATGGTCTACTTTGATGACAGTATCATTATATTAGTCAATTAAACAAAATCAACGTAACTTAGCGACTGTACCACACTGCATGGATTGAGTATATCCGACCATGATGATGTTCACCATCATTTGCTAATTCACAGACAAGCTGTGATTAGTGATTTGTGAAAGAACAGGAAACAGAATATATTCAAGTACTAGTTACATAGTTCATGTTGAAACATATTTAATGGAAATTTTTATTTAAAATTTAAAAGCCAGTGTATATATGAGTTTATTCATATTATTTTGTACACGTCAAATTGATTTATAATCCACACTGACACAAACATAGCATGAGTTGAATTTAAAGAATCTTTGTAAATTATTTAAAACTAACACACCCCTCGAAAAATGAATACGTGATAATTCTTTCGAGAATGCAGTATCCTAAATTCTTCAATTTTCCTAAATACGTATACCAATAACCGAACCGCATCTAGGAATTGTAATCCACCTGTGTACCTGGATTATGAATCGCAGTTTGATAATATACTATAACAAAAGACTATTAATGTATCACGAATGTAATACTTACCATCTCGAGCATCAAGGCCTATAAGCGAGATATGCTACAAAGATGTACGGAGTAACCGAGTAAATCGTATAGTGAGTACTTGGGCAAAACTATCGTATTATATTCCAAGTACCCCCTCCGTGCCAATGTATTTAACCCACGGAAACCAGAAACTATTCTAAGCAGATTATTACCATGTAACAGACTTATCTCAATGGCAGTTGCTTCATTCAAGCAACACGCTACTCTACGTCAATTTGGTTAAGCCACCTCGAGTGGTAGTTTCGAATGTGGGGACTCTTATATCTGCCATCTTTGAGACGCCACCTCAAGGTTGCTTCAGAAGATTCATGCACTCATGAGACATAACGTGACCCAAACCCAGATAATTGTTCTCAGGCAGCACATCAAGGACCCCCCAAAGATTATAAAGTTTGCCTAGAGGACCCACAAAAAGAATTAAAACCGAAAGTAAGAGCCAATTCCCGCCCCGCAAAGGAAACAACCCTGGAGAAAGTCCCCCTAGGAAACAGAGACTACTTCACCAATCAGTGGCTTTAGAGCAAATCATCTATGGTGTGATGACGAATTCATTTATGTGACATATTAACTAATTTAAAATATTTAACAACCTGCGTATTTCAGCAATTTTGCTTGCCATGGGCTCTGCTTCCTTTGGGGTACGATAGCATCTTCCCTGAGGCAGCTCCTTCTTTCCCCGTCCTTCAGCCAGACCTGGAGCCAGCTAGTGTGTCTGACAGTTGACTAAATAACATCACACTCACTTACTTGAGGTTGATCACTCTGCGATACTGGGGCGGAATTTTACCTCCTAGGACCTAGATATATGCCAAAGCAGTACAATTTAACCAAATACATCATGAATGATGAAACTGAATGTGTTCAACCATTAGCTCATGTACTTATTTATTCAGACCAGAATCCTTTAACGTATCATAACCTCCTGCATGAATCATTTCATTCATTTCGGCCAGCACAAATTGACAAAATCATATTTTGAATGTGCAGCCAATTAACTCTGCGAAGAAATGTGTTCTTAAATGGCATCCATATTGTCGCTATAGATTATGAAACTATTTTGAACCTGTTTCACAGCACCAAATTGCTTCATTTATTTCAAGCTAGAATCCGAGTAGGGACTGACAATTTAATGTACAATTTAAAACACATCTAATTTACAAGTTATAAAAAAGTTGCATGATCAAGTAATACGGCACAATAAAATTGAAGTACATCCCGTTATGAGATTGACCATTGATTATTTTTTATTGTGTTAATAGAATTTAAACGTCACTGTTAGATACGAAATTCTCGGGGCCCTCGCCGATAATAATGAAATGAATTATATGTTGAAGAAAAATGATTTGTTTGGTTACATGTTCCCAATCATTCATCTGTATTTCTTGTATAAATGCCTTACATTCACTGCAACCTGGTATTTGTGATAATATGGGATTGGTAAATAGCTCGCAATTCCCGCCACCACCACCTTCTTACGCCTCCCATACAACCCACTCTTCTACCGAAAACACCCACTCTCAAGCCCCATACGCCATTAACCCAAACCCCTTAACTCCGAAAACCGTTTGAGGCTCGACGTGATTGGGTATGTGATAGAAACTGGGACTTAAGCCCCAAAGCCTGGGAAAACATGTCCCTTCTACCATTTTGTCGAAATAATTCTAAGGAAACTCCAGTATTCTGGGCCGCCTCTGTGAAAAAAGAAGGTGACATACAATAACTTGAGGAAAAACCTCAAATTATGGCATCAATATGCGTGCAATTTTTGGACTATCACACAATCCCTGTGTGGCGAATCTGCAGGATAACCAGCGGGGGCAGCCTTCCTCGGAGAAAAGTATCGGTCTATTATGCGGGGAGGGAAATAGTTTTGTTATTTTTTAATTATCTCTGGCCTACAATTGACTAAGTCTATATACAAACTACTTATTAGGAGACTCCCCACATGAGCGTTACTCTGATATTAACGAGTATCACAACCCTACGCGTCAAATCGCTAGAGCCACCTTTAGCAGACTTGACACAATTAGTCATATCCAGAACCACACTGCCATGTGAAATATTTGAATGTTAGCACTCAGGTAGGCATGGTCTCAGGAGCTGCCGAGCAAGCTTGCTGATTAAAAAGCTGTAAATAATGAATTGAAATTACCGTGCGCCCAGTGAGAAAAGGCATTTAGGGTGTGTTCCACAGGACTTTTGGGCCTTCACGTGCTCATTAGCGTTCCAGGAGTCTGACCTGGAAACGCTCAAGCTGAACATTGCCAGAATCTGAACAACTACAACCCGGATAGGAATTCCCGAAGTCCTTCGGCTAGGATACTGCCCGAGGACTTGCGGAAATGCTCCGGGAGACGTATTTCGGTTGTAGGTGTTGTCATTTTGAGCTGTCATGTGCAGAATGTGCTGTATCTCCACACTCCCACGAAGGAATCCTCTAATAGCGGAGGCAGAAAACAAAATGTGAGAGACCAAGCTGAGTGTAAACTATACTATAATTACCGCAAACAATGGGCGACCGCCTTTGTCGGATTTTTGTGTGACGAAGCCCTGCGGCGTGATTTCTCCTGGAGGACATATATAGGACTTCCAGGCCGACCAAAGATGCTGATTGGACTCCAAAGTACCCGCCAAAATCTCCAAGGTGGGTGGGCGGCATGCTCTCCCAACGCACAAGTTTCTCCTGCGAAAGCCAGTGGGAAAGTCGTTTTAATTCGGTCACTTTTTTGTACTCTGAATAACCGTCATTTTCGTAAATAATTCGAAATCATTCTAAGAAAATATCCCAGACGGTAAACAAGATTCCGACGACCTGTCGCGAAGATTTGAGTCGCGACGCGTGGAACGCGGGAGTATCTCGGGAGCCTCCGGGAACACTCACCTGTGAATAAGCAAATAATTGCCTACATGTAACGCAGGGATGCCAGATACATTTTGTTTCGGAAATGATGCGAAATCTCTGTGAAACATACACCCTCTAGGGCAACCAGTCGCTCTCCCGCTTGGCCATCAGGGTTTATCGACAATTCCAGAAGTTCCAGCGAGCCCACGACAGCCACTACCCGTCTTGTTGGGTAGACGCACTCGAAACATAATATCAGGACCTTGACATTATATTGCCAGCTAATGTCGATTCTGGACTCAATCTTAGTCGTCCGCATCGCCACGTGAATCTAAGCCACTAAACCCGCCTCCCGACTCAGCCAAATCTTCGACACCGCACCCCTACAGTTCTGGCCATCGAAAGCGGTATCCCATATCAGTATAATTTCAACCGAACCTCTACTGTTGCCCGCCACCAGGATAAGTGGGGGGTAAAGTGCTTTGGTGGAGTATACCTCGTGACCCGAATACTAGCATGCAGTCCAAGCCTCTATGAATCCAGCCAGCTATCCATGCACCTATGTAATCGATGTAAGCCGGTGATAGAATCATCTCGCGCCAGCAATCAAATTTTGAAATATGGGGTCTGAAAGATTTTATCATGATTGCAGAAACAAACTTAGAGATAGCTGGAGGGTACTAGTGGCCTCCACATAATAATTGAGCACAATCTGCAGCCTCCCCTTGAGATAATTCGGAGTGGGAGCAATCTCTATTATCAATTTCAAGTTACTCCCAACAGTCAAGGAGGCATATCTATAGAGCAGGATTGACAGTACTGGAATTCCACCTCACAATTGCATGATGTGTTCCTTATGGATATACCCTATATAACATGGACATGAGAAAAGGTAGAGTTAGGGATCCGAAATATTATACTTACCCCTTTCAAACTAAAATCCCCTTTGCTATTTTATTTTCTTTTATACGTAATCCATCAAGCGAACCTATTGCATGTGTGCAATGCATGCTCCAATTTAGCTCACTGCGTTGCACTGAAGCGCCGGACCACCCACTCCAATCCAACCCCATCAAGAGAAGGCTCCAATGCTTCCGCGTTTCTGCATGAAATAATTACAATGAAACAAATGTCAGAACACCATCAAAACAGCAAAGCAGAAATTAAGAGCCCAACCGCATGGAGACCCAATGGACGCTTGTCTTATGACATGATAAGTAATTTGAGTGATGTAGAACAAGTCTATACCCTCACTCAATATATAACCGTCATTATAAACATTCAATCTGTTAAGGACTATTATAAAAAATGACACTCTTTATATTGAGGAGGATACCAGGCACACTGAAAAGTGGCACTGACCACCCTGATGATGCGTCTTAGTCTTATATCCTCAGCCAAGAGGGTATTTTAGGTTGAACAGCATCGCGTCAAAACCCCCCAGATTAGACAGTCTTCTACTCACTCTATATATATGCCATGAATTTACTATATCAATCAGTTAATCAGTAGAATCCTACTCCCTCTACGTAATGTGAGGAGGAGGAAACACTGAGAGGCAAAACGGACCAACTTTTTACTAGAGCTCATTAGACATAGACCTTCTATTACGAAGCAAATACGGGTATATATGAATTGAACAGCCCATAAACTATACGTCTGCAGACAGCACCAGATAGACAGTCTCTACTCACTCAAAAATGTAGCCAATGGACCAACTACTATTCAATACTTGGTGAAATGATTTAAAAATAAACCGTCACAATGTCGAGGATGAGGAACACTGAAGGCAGCTGAACCAGCACCTTGACCCGGATCAAAGCCATTCCTGATAACTCAATGGTTATTATGTTTAACAGGTCATATCCCATGGAGCCCAAAGGCACCAGATAGGATGAGACCAGTCCTCTAACTATCCATTCCAAATTAGCCCCAGCGCAATCAGTAATCAAATATCTAGTTGTTAATAATTAAAATTTAGAATTTGAGCCTCTTACTAATGTTGAGGAGGGAGTTATACTATCTGAAGGCACTGGACACTCCTACGAGGTCTTAGCATACCTCAGGTACAATGATATAACAAGTATTTGATGAGGTATTAATGAATTTGGAACGGATCAAGTAACGCTGTCCAATTATTCAAGTCAAACCATGATAGATCAGTCTCATTCACTTCAAATTAGCCCAAATGGAAATATCGATATTCAACAGATTTAATAATTAATTAAACGTACCTCTACTAATGTGAGGAGAGGAACACTGGAAGGCACTGACCACCCGTACGGTCTATCATAATCCCAGACAGTATAATGTTGAACGGGCAAAATACGTCTGCAATACAAGGCACCAGATAGACAAATCTTCTCAAACTCTACTACAAATAGCCCAGGAAAATTTTTCTATATCAAACAGGTGAATGAATTTAAAATAAAATAAAGTCTGCTAAATATGGGGGGAAAGGGAATAATTAGTCACTGACCAGTCCCCCCTCTGGTCCTGGGGAGCATACCTAATGACGGTAATGATGCCTGACGGAAATACCAATAAAATCGGTACATCTGGCACCAGAGAACCAGTCCTCCTCACTCAAAATTAGGTGATTCCAGGAATTCAATACCTCAACGGTGAAAATGAATTTAAAAAGTTAACTCTGACATATGAACAGAAATAACCGGCACTGAGTCACTACCAGTCTGCTGAGAGGTCAAATGAGGCATATGACGGTATTATGCCTGAACGGAGAGGCAACCAGTATTAAGACAGTTCTCTACTCACTCCAAATTAGCTAGGAATTCATATCAAGCCAGGGGTGGAATGATTTTAAAATAACTCTGCTAAATATGAAACACGGAGGGAATAAAAATGAAGTCACTGACCAGTCTCTGGTCTGAGCATTACTGACAAAATATAACAAATGGGTTATTTATGCTGGAACGGCATACGGTACAAGCACCAGATAGACGTCTCTGTACTCACTCAATTAGCCAGGAAGCGAGACTCATATCAACAGGAATGATTTTAAAAAATAACTCTGCTAATATGAAACAGGGGGAAATCAATGAAGTCAACTGACAGTCTCTGGTCTGAGCATACCTGACGGTACGCGAAATTAATGCTGATGAACGGCATACGGTACAAGGCACCAGATAGACAGTCTCTACTCACTCAAATTAGCCAGGAATTCATATCAACAGGTGAATGATTTTTAAAAATAAGTCCTGCTAATATGAACAGCGCGAAATAAATGAAGAAATCAACTGACCAGTCTCTGGTCTGAGGCATACCTGACGGCTATGTTACAAGGTGCGGCAGATAGACAGTCTCTACTCCTCAAATTACGCATACGGATAAATTCTACTAATATTGAAACAGGGAAAATTAAATGAAAGTCACTGACCAGTCACTGTCCTGAGGCATCACAATGGTACTATGTCTACGGGTTACAGGGCACCCACGATGACAGTCAAATTAAGCCAGGAAATTCATATCAAACAGCGTGAATGATTAAAAAAATAAATTCTGCTAATATGAACAGAGGAAATAAATTGAAGTCCACCTGTCACTACCAGTCTCTGGTCTGAGCATTACCTGACGGATATTATGCTGATGAAACGCATACGCGCTACGGTACAAGCACCAGATAGACAATCTCTAGTCTCTACTCCTCAAATTAGCCAGGAATTCATATCAAAAACAGGTGAATGATTTATAATAAGTCTGCTAATATGAACAGGAATAAATGAAGCACTGACCAGTCTCTGCGTCCTGAGCATACCTGACGGTATTGATGCTGAACGGCATACGGCATTACGACAGCACAAGGCACCAGCAGTCTCTTACTCACTCCAAATTAGCCAGAATTTCATATCGACAGGTGAATGATTTAAAATAACTCTGCTCTGTATATGAACAGGGAAATAAATGAAGTCAACTGACCAGTCTCTGGTCTGAGCATACCTGGACCGGTATTATGCTGAATGCTGAAACGGCATACGGTACAAGGACACCAGATAGACAGTCTCTACTCACTCAAATTAGCCAGGAATTCATATCAACAGGTGAATGATTTTAAAAAATAACTCTGCTAATATGAAACAGGGAAAAATTGAAGTCAACTGACCAGTCTCTGGTCTGAGCATACCTGACTGGTATTTATGCACTGAAACGGCATACGGTACAAGGCACCAGATAGACAGGTCTCTACTCACTCAAATTAGCCAGAATCATATAGCCAGAATTCATATCAACAGGTGAATGATTTAAAATAACTCTTGCTAAATTATAATATGAAAGGGAAATAAATGAAGTCAGTTCAACTGACAGTCTCTGCGTCTGAGCATAACCTGAGGTATTATGCTGATGAACGGCATACGTATCAAGGCACCAGATAGACAGTCTCTACTCACTCAAATTAGTGAATTCATATCAACAGGTGATGATTTAAAAAATAACTTCTGCTAATATGAACAGGGAAATAATGAAGTCACTGACCAGTCTCTGGTCTGAGCATAAACCTGACGGTATGATGCTGAAACGGCATACGGTACAAGGCACCAGATAGACAAGTAAAATCTAGCTCACTCAAATTAGCCAGAAAATTCATATCAACAGGTGAATGATTTATAAATAAACTCTGCTAATAAAATGAACGGCGAAATAAATGAAGTCACTGACCAGTCTGCTGGTCTGAGCATATACCTGAACGGGTATATGATGCTGATGAACGGCATATCGTTACAGGGCCAGCATAGCACTCACTCACTTCAATTTAGCCAGGAATTCATATCAAACGAGAGAGAGGTGAATGATTTTTATAATAACTCTGCTAATATGAACAGGGAAATAAATGAAGTCACTGACCAGTCTCTGGTCTGAGCATACTGACGGTATGATGCTGAACGGCATACGGTACAAAGACCAGATAGACAGTCTCTACTCATCAAAATTAGCCAGGAATTCAATATCAAACAGGTGAATGTTTAAAAAATAACTCTGGGCTAATATGAACAGGGAAATAAATGAAGTCACTGACCAGTCTCTGGTCTGAGCATACTGACCGGTATGATGCTGAACGGCATAGGGTACAGGCACCAGATAGACAGTCTACTCACTCAAATTTAGCCAGGAATTCATTATCAACAGGTGAATGATTTAAAAATAACTCTGCTAATATGAACAGGGAAATAAATAAGTCACTGACAGTTCTTGTCTGAGCATACCTGACGGTATTATGCTGAACGGCATACGGGTACAAGGCACCAGAGTAGACAGTCTTACTCACTCAAATTAGCCAGGAATTCATATCAACAGGTGAATGATTTAAAAAATAACTCTGCTAATATGAACAGGGAAATAAATGAAGTCACTGACCAGTCTCTGGTCTGAGCATACCTGACGGTATTATGCTGAACGGCATACGCCTGTACAAGGCACCAGATAGACAGTCTCTACTCACTCAAATTAGCCAGGAATTCATATCATAACAGGTGAATGATTTAGAAATAACTCTGCTAATATGAACAGGGAAATAAATGAAGCTCTCTGGTCACTGACCTGAAGTCTACTAGGCACCAGAAGGTCTCCTAACTCACTTCTGAGAAATTCATATAACAAGGTGAATGGATTTAGAAATACCTGATCGGAAATAAATGGTAAATCTTATGCTGAACTGATGGTATTATGCATGAACGGCAATACGGTACAAGGCACCAGATAGACAGTCTCTACTCACTCAAATTAGCCAGGAATTCATATCAACAGGTGAATGATTTAAAAAGAACTCTGCTAATATGAACAGGGAAATAAATGAAGTCACTGACCAGTCTCTGGTCTGAGCATACCTGACGGTATTATACGGAATCTAACCTGATAGGCACCACGAACGTCTCTACTCACTGCATACGGAATTCATACAAGTTCAGTGAATGATTTAGAATTAACTTCGCACCAGATAGACAGTCTCTACTCACTCAATTTTAGCAGATGACAGGAATCATATCAACAGGTGAATGATTTAGGAAATAACTCTGCTAATAAGAACAGGGAAATAAATGAAGTCACTGACCAGTCTCTGGTCTGAGCATACTGACGTATTCATGCTGAACGGCATACGGTACATAGGCACCAGATAGAACAGTCTCTAACTCACTCAAATTAGCCAGGAATTCATATCAACAGCATATAGTGAATGATTTAAAAAAATAACTCTGCTAATATGAACAGGGAAATAAATGGCAGTCACTGACCCATGTCTCTGGTCTGAGCATACCTGACGTATGATGCCTGAACAAAGCGGGTACGGTAGGCACCAGAAAGACAGTCTCTATAGAAGTCTCTACTCACAGGAATCAAATTATCCGGTGGAATGATTTTATAAATAAGTCTTGCTAATATGAACAGGGAAATAAAATGAAGTCACTGATTTATAAATAACCAGTCAGGAAAATAAATTAAGTCCACTGGTCTGAGCATACCCTGACGGCATTATAGACCGGCATACCCATACGGTAAGAAGGCACCCAGATAGACAGTCTCTTACTCACTCAAATTTAGCAACAGGTGAATGATTATAAAACAACGGCAGGGAAATAACTTCATAGTCTCTGGTCTCAACAGGTGCAGGTGATGGATGAATTTACAAGGCACCAGAAATAAATATTAGCCGAATTCACTCTGCTAATATGAACAGGAAATAAATGAAAGTCACTGACAGTCTCTGGTCTGAGCATACTGACGGTGATGCATTAATGCTGAAACGGCAATACGCGGTACAAGGCACCAGAGTTAGACAGTCTCTAGCTCACTCAAATTAGCAGGAATCATATCAACAGGTGAATGATTTAAAAATAACTCTGCTAATATGAACAGGGAAATAAATGAAGTCACTGACCAGTCTCTGGTCTGAGCATACTGACGGTATTATGCTGAACGGCATACGGTACAAGGCACCAGATAGACAGTCTCTACTCACTCAAATTAGCCAGGAATTCATATCAAACAGTGAATGATTTAGAAATACAGTCTGCTAATATGAACAGGAAATAAATGAAGTCACTGACCAGTCTCTGGTCTGAGATACCTGACGTATTGCTGAACGGCATACTACAAGGCACCAGATATTGACAGTCTCTACTCACTCAAAAGCCAGGAATTCATATCAACAGGTGAATGATTTAGAAATAATCTGCTAATATGAAAGGGAAATAAATGAAGTCACTGACCAGTCTCTGGTCTGAAGCATACCTGACGGTATGATGCTGAACGCATACGGTACAAGGCACCAGAAAGACAGTCTCCTCACCACTCAAATTAGCAGGAATTCATATCAACAGGTGAATGATATTTAATAAACTCTGCTAATATGAAACAGGGAAATAAATGAAGTCACTGACCAGTCTCTGATCTGAGCATAACCTGACGTTATATGCTGAACGCATGAAACGGTACAAGGCACCAGAATAGACAGTCTCTACTCACTCAAATTAGCCAGGAATTTCATATCAACAGGTGAATGAATAAAACTCTGCTAATATGAACAGGGAAAATAAATGAAGTCACTGACCAGTCTCTGGTCTGAGCATACCTGACGGTATGATGCTGAACGGCATACGGTACAAGGCACTTACAGAATTAGACAGTCTCTACTCACTCAATTAGCCAGGAATTCATATCAACAGGTGAATGATTTAAAAAATAACTCTGCTAATATGAACAGGGAAATAAATGAAGTCACTGACCAGTGACTCTGGTCTGAGCATACCTGACGGTATGATGCTGAACGGCATACGGTACAAGGCACCAGAAAGACAGTCTCTACTCACTCAAATTAGCCAGGAATTCATATCAACAGGTGAAAATGATTTAAAATAACTCTGCTAATATGAACAGGGAAATAAATGAAGTCAACTGACCAGTCTCTGGTCTGAGCATACCTGACGGTATTATGTCTGAACGGCATACGGTACAAGGCACCAGATAGACAGTCTCTACTCACTCAAATTAGCCAGGAATTCATATCAAACAGGTGAATGATTTAAAAATAACTCTGCTAATATGAACAGGGAAATAAATGAAGTCACTGACCAGTCTCTGGTCTGAGCATACCTGACGGTATGATGCTGAACGGCATACGGTACAAGGCACCAGAAAGACAGTCTCTACTCACTCAAATTAGCCAGGAATTCATATCAACAGGTGAATGATTTAGAAATAACTCTGCTAATATGAACAGGGAAATAAATGAAGTCACTGACCAGTCTCTGGTCTGAGCATACCTGACGGTATGATGCTGAACGGCATACGGTACAAGCACCAGATAGACAGTCTCTACTCACTCAAATTAGCCAGGAATTCATATCAAACAGGTGAATGATTTAAAAATAACTCTGCTAATATGAAACAGGGAAATAAATGAAGTCACTGACCAGTCTCTGGTCTGAGCATACCTGACGTATGCATGCTGAACGGCATACGGTACAAGGCACCAGATAGACAGTCTCTACTCACTCAAATTAGCCAGGAATTCATATCAACAGGTGAATGATTTATAAATAACTCTGCTAATATGAACAGGGAAATAAATGAAGTCACTGACCAGTCTCTGGTCTGAGCATACCTGACGGTATGATGCTGAACGGCATACGGTACAAGGCACCAGATCCAAGACAGTCTGACTACTCACTCAAATTAGCCAGGAATTCATATCAACAGGTGAATGATTTAGAAATAACTCTGCTAATATGAACAGGGAAATAAATGAAGTCACTGACCAGTCTCTGGTCTGAGCATACCTGACGGTATGATGCTGAACGGCATACGGTACAAGGCACCAGATAGACAGTCTCTACTCACTCAAATTAGCCAGGAATTCATATCAACAGGTGAATGATTTAGAAATAACTCTGCTAATATGAACAGGGAAATAAATGAAGTCACTGACCAGTCTCTGGTCTGAGCATACCTGACGGTATGATGCTGAACGGCATACGGTACAAGGCACCAGAAAGACAGTCTCTACTCACTCAAATTAGCCAGGAATTCATATCAACAGGTGAATGATTAATAAATAACTCTGCTAATATGAACAGGGAAATAAATGAAGTCACTGACCAGTCTCTGGTCTGAGCATACCTGACGGTATTATGCTGAAC
>JAJSRW010001855.1:22500-27500 GCA_022414725.1 Microglena sp. YARC | reverse complement strand
GGTACCTGCTCAGGGTGTAACACCAGGGGTTCAGGTCAGCAACAACCTACCGCGACACTCTCAATTCCATTTCTACTCCCTTCCTCTTGGCTACAGCTTGTTTTCAATCACATCTAACCATATACACACTCTTAGGACAATCTATCCATGCATGGTGGCTCTCTTTATAAAAATCCTTCCTCAAGTACCTGCTCAGGGTGTAACACCTGGGTCAGGGTCTGAAAAGGCTTGCGCGACACTCTCAAATTCATTTCCCACTCATCTCCTCTTGGTAACAGCTTCTTTTATGTCACATCTAGCCATACACAAACTCTTGGGGCCATCAAATTTGTTTTGAATGCTCTCTCATTTAAAAAGATCTTGCCCAAGTACCTGCTCTGGGTGTAACCCTAGGGGGCTCAGCTCACCCAACATTTTCTCTATTTATTAATACCTGATTCCTGACCCTTTCCTCTTGGCCACAGGTCGGTTTAAGTCATATCTAGCCATACACAAACTCTTGGGGCCATCAAATTTGTTTGAATGCTCTCTCATTTAAAAAGATCTTGCCCAAGTACCTGCTCTGGGTGTAACCCTAGGGGGCTCAGCTCACCCAACATTTTCTCTATTTATTAATACCTGATTCCTGACCCTTTCCTCTTGGCCACAGGTCGGTTTAAGTCATATCTAGCCATACACAAACTCTTGGGGCCATCCAATTTGTTTCGAATGCTCTCTCATTTAAAAAGATCTTGCCCAAGTACCTGCTCTGGGTGTAACCCTAGGGGGCTCAGCTCACCCAACATTTTCTCTATTTATTAATACCTGATTCCTGACCCTTTCCTCTTGGCCACAGGTCGGTTTAAGTCATATCTAGCCATACACAAACTCTTGGGGCCATCCAATTTGTTTCGAATGCTCTCTCATTTAAAAAGATCTTGCCCAAGTACCTGCTCTGGGTGTAACCCTAGGGGGCTCAGCTCACCCAACATTTTCTCTATTTATTAATACCTGATTCCTGACCCTTTCCTCTTGGCCACAGGTCGGTTTAAGTCATATCTAGCCATACACAAACTCTTGGGGCCATCAAATTTGTTTCGAATGCTCTCTCATTTAAAAAGATCTTGCCCAAGTACCTGCTCTGGGTGTAACCCTAGGGGGCTCAGCTCACCCAACATTTTCTCTATTTATTAATACCTGATTCCTGACCCTTTCCTCTTGGCCACAGGTCGGTTTAAGTCATATCTAGCCATACACAAACTCTTGGGGCCATCCAATTTGTTTCGAATGCTCTCTCATTTAAAAAGATCTTGCCCAAGTACCTGCTCTGGGTGTAACCCTAGGGGGCTCAGCTCACCCAACATTTTCTCTATTTATTAATACCTGATTCCTGACCCTTTCCTCTTGGCCACAGGTCGGTTTAAGTCATATCTAGCCATACACAAACTCTTGGGGCCATCCAATTTGTTTCGAATGCTCTCTCATTTAAAAAGATCTTGCCCAAGTACCTGCTCTGGGTGTAACCCTAGGGGGCTCAGCTCACCCAACATTTTCTCTATTTATTAATACCTGATTCCTGACCCTTTCCTCTTGGCCACAGGTCGGTTTAAGTCATATCTAGCCATACACAAACTCTTGGGGCCATCCAATTTGTTTCGAATGCTCTCTCATTTAAAAAGATCTTGCCCAAGTACCTGCTCTGGGTGTAACCCTAGGGGGCTCAGCTCACCCAACATTTTCTCTATTTATTAATACCTGATTCCTGACCCTTTCCTCTTGGCCACAGGTCGGTTTAAGTCATATCTAGCCATACACAAACTCTTGGGGCCATCCAATTTGTTTCGAATGCTCTCTCATTTAAAAAGATCTTGCCCAAGTACCTGCTCTGGGTGTAACCCTAGGGGGCTCAGCTCACCCAACATTTTCTCTATTTATTAATACCTGATTCCTGACCCTTTCCTCTTGGCCACAGGTCGGTTTAAGTCATATCTAGCCATACACAAACTCTTGGGGCCATCCAATTTGTTTCGAATGCTCTCTCATTTAAAAAGATCTTGCCCAAGTACCTGCTCTGGGTGTAACCCTAGGGGGCTCAGCTCACCCAACATTTTCTCTATTTATTAATACCTGATTCCTGACCCTTTCCTCTTGGCCACAGGTCGGTTTAAGTCATATCTAGCCATACACAAACTCTTGGGGCCATCCAATTTGTTTCGAATGCTCTCTCATTTAAAAAGATCTTGCCCAAGTACCTGCTCTGGGTGTAACCCTAGGGGGCTCAGCTCACCCAACATTTTCTCTATTTATTAATACCTGATTCCTGACCCTTTCCTCTTGGCCACAGGTCGGTTTAAGTCATATCTAGCCATACACAAACTCTTGGGGCCATCCAATTTGTTTCGAATGCTCTCTCATTTAAAAAGATCTTGCCCAAGTACCTGCTCTGGGTGTAACCCTAGGGGGCTCAGCTCACCCAACATTTTCTCTATTTATTAATACCTGATTCCTGACCCTTTCCTCTTGGCCACAGGTCGGTTTAAGTCATATCTAGCCATACACAAACTCTTGGGGCCATCAAATTTGTTTCGAATGCTCTCTCATTTAAAAAGATCTTGCCCAAGTACCTGCTCTGGGTGTAACCCTAGGGGCTCAGCTCACCCAACATTTTCTCTATTTATTAATACCTGATTCCTGACCCTTTCCTCTTGGCCACAGGTCGGTTTAAGTCATATCTAGCCATACACAAACTCTTGGGGCCATCCAATTTGTTTCGAATGCTCTCTCATTTAAAAAGATCTTGCCCAAGTACCTGCTCTGGGTGTAACCCTAGGGGGCTCAGCTCACCCAACATTTTCTCTATTTATTAATACCTGATTCCTGACCCTTTCCTCTTGGCCACAGGTCGGTTTAAGTCATATCTAGCCATACACAAACTCTTGGGGCCATCCAATTTGTTTCGAATGCTCTCTCATTTAAAAAGATCTTGCCCAAGTACCTGCTCTGGGTGTAACCCTAGGGGGCTCAGCTCACCCAACATTTTCTCTATTTATTAATACCTGATTCCTGACCCTTTCCTCTTGGCCACAGGTCGGTTTAAGTCATATCTAGCCATACACAAACTCTTGGGGCCATCCAATTTGTTTCGAATGCTCTCTCATTTAAAAAGATCTTGCCCAAGTACCTGCTCTGGGTGTAACCCTAGGGGGCTCAGCTCACCCAACATTTTCTCTATTTATTAATACCTGATTCCTGACCCTTTCCTCTTGGCCACAGGTCGGTTTAAGTCATATCTAGCCATACACAAACTCTTGGGGCCATCCAATTTGTTTCGAATGCTCTCTCATTTAAAAAGATCTTGCCCAAGTACCTGCTCTGGGTGTAACCCTGGGGGGCTCAGCTCACCCAACATTTTCTCTATTTATTAATACCTGATTCTGCTCTTGGCCACAGGTCGGTTTAAGTCATATCTAGCCATACACAAACTCTTGGGGCCATCCAATTTGTTTCGAATGCTCTCTCATTTTCTTTAGGTCTTCTTGCCCAAGTACCTGCTCTGGGTGTAACCCCAGGGGGAGCAAGATAAGCTGCGAGCTTTCCGACGACAACTCCAAACTTGTTTTCTACTCTTGTCCTTCTGGTTATAGCTTTGTTTAAATTATATCTTACTGTATACCAAGTCTTGGGACCAACGAAAAGGGTATGGTGAGTCTCATGATCGAAATTCTTGCCCAAGTACCTGCTCTGGGTGTAACCCCAGGGGGAGCAAATAAGCTGCGAGCTTTCCGACGACAACTCCAAACTTGTTTTCTACTCTTGTCCTTCTGGTTATAGCTTTGTTTAAATTATATCTTACTGTATACCAAGTCTTGGGACCAACGAAAAGGGTATGGTGAGTCTCATGATCGAAATTCTTGCCCAAGTACCTGCTCTGGGTGTAACCCCAGGGGGAGCAAATAAGCTGCGAGCTTTCCGACGACAACTCCAAACTTGTTTTCTACTCTTGTCCTTCTGGTTATAGCTTTGTTTAAATTATATCTTACTGTATACCAAGTCTTGGGACCAACGAAAAGGGTATGGTGAGTCTCATGATCGAAATTCTTGCCCAAGTACCTGCTCTGGGTGTAACCCCAGGGGGAGCAAATAAGCTGCGAGCTTTCCGACGACAACTCCAAACTTGTTTTCTACTCTTGTCCTTCTGGTTATAGCTTTGTTTAAATTATATCTTACTGTATACCAAGTCTTGGGACCAACGAAAAGGGTATGGTGAGTCTCTATTCCGAAATTCTTCCCTCGTACCCGTTGCGTCGCCTTTACCTTTACAAGTTCTGATATATGAACACTTCTGAACGCAACTGCATCCTACTGCTGAGCACCTACGTAGATCGGGCGTTTTTTTTCAGATTTATGGCACAAAAATCAGGACAATCAGACGTCAGGTTGATTTATGGGAATTATTATAAGTTTTTGCTGTCTGGCTGGGGTGTGGTTGGGGCCTGGCTGGAGCCCCAAAAGTAATACCAATGAACACATTTTCAGAGCCAAAACAGGGTGCTGGGGGTCAGAGGCCCCTGCGCCAGGGCTGGAAAAAAGGGAGCAGCCACTTAGGTTGGGTAGGTTCTGCTCTAAGGTCCACCTTATGTCCGGGGGGGAAGAGGAATGCGGCGTCGACCAAAAGCGGCTTTGAGTAGCCTCTGGGTTGCCTCACGGTAATCTCTGGGTTGTCTCACGGTTGTCTCACGGTAGTCTCACGGTACTATCACGGTAGTTCCACGGCAGAGGCCGCAAATGTTACCTGAAATGTAACCAAAATGCGGCGTCGGCCAGGTCTAGCTCACGGTAGTCCCCACGGCAGTGCCACGGCCGGGGCCGCAAATGTTACCTGAAATGTAACCAAAATGCGGCGTCGGCCAGGTCTAGCTCACGGTAGTCCCTCACGGCAGTGCCACGGCCGGGGCCGCAAATGTTACCTGAAATGTAACCAAAATGCGGCGTCGGCCAGGTCTAGCTCACGGTAGTCCCCC
>JAJSRW010001855.1:0-12500 GCA_022414725.1 Microglena sp. YARC | reverse complement strand
ATGTGGGTTATGCTTCCTTCTAGTCACCTTTTCGTTCTGTGGGACTTCCATACTCGTGCTCTACTCTTGTCCCTTGGGCACAACTCAGTATGCATATCATCTGAGCGCTTACAAAGTTTTGGGAGGAAACATTTTGAGGCAGGGCGACTCTCTCTCTTGAGAAATGCTTCCTCAGGTACCTGCTCAGGGTGTAACACCAGGGGTTCAGGTCAGCAATAACTACCGCGACACTCTCAATTCCATTTCTACTCCTTCCTCTTGGCTACAGCTTGTTTTCAATCACATCTAACCATATACACACTCTTAGGACAATCTATCCATGCATGGTGGCTCTCTTTATAAAAATCTTCCTCAAGTACCTGCTCAGGGTGTAACACCTGGGTCAGGGTCTGAAAAGGCTTGCGCGACACTCTCAAATTCATTTCCCACTCATCTCCTCTTGGTAACAGCTTCTTTTATGTCACATCTAACCATACACAAACTATTGGGGCCATCCAATTCATTTTGAATGCTCTCTCATTTAAAAAGATCTTGCCCAAGTACTGCTCTGGGTGTAACCCAAGGTGCTCAGCTCACCAACATTTTCTCTATTTATTAATACCTGATTCTGACCTTTCCTCTTGGCACAGGTCGGTTTAAGTCATATTAGCATACACAAACTCTTGGGGCCATCAATTTGTTTCGAATGCTCTCTCATTTAAAAAGATCTTGCCCAAGTACCTGCTCTGGGTGTAACCCGGGGGCTCAGCTCACCCAACATTTTCTCTATTTATTAATACCTGATTCCTGACCCTTTCCTCTTGGCCACAGGTCGGTTTAAGTCATATCTAGCCATACACAAACTCTTGGGGCCATCCAATTTGTTTCGAATGCTCTCTCATTTAAAAAGATCTTGCCCAAGTACCTGCTCTGGGTGTAACCCTAGGGGGCTCAGCTCACCCAACATTTTCTCTATTTATTAATACCTGATTCCTGACCCTTTCCTCTTGGCCACAGGTCGGTTTAAGTCATATCTAGCCATACACAAACTCTTGGGGCCATCCAATTTGTTTCGAATGCTCTCTCATTTAAAAAGATCTTGCCCAAGTACCTGCTCTGGGTGTAACCCTAGGGGGCTCAGCTCACCCAACATTTTCTCTATTTATTAATACTGATTCCTGACCTTTCCTCTTGGCCACAGGTCGGTTTAAGTCATATCTAGCCATACACAAACTCTTGGGGCATCCAATTTGTTTCGAATGCTCTCTCATTTAAAAGATCTTGCCCAAGTACCTGCTCTGGGTGTAACCCTAGGGGGCTCAGCTCACCCAACATTTTCTCTATTTATTAATACCTGATTCCTGACCCTTTCCTCTTGGAACAGGTCGGTTTAAGTCATATTAGCCATACACAAACTCTTGGGGCCATCCAATTTGTTTCGAATGCTCTCTCATTTAAAAAGATCTTGCCCAAGTACCTGCTCTGGGTGTAACCCTAGGGGCTCAGCTCACCAACATTTTCTCTATTTATTAATACCTGATTCCTGACCCTTTCCTCTTGGCCACAGGTCGGTTTAAGTCATATCTAGCCATACACAAACTCTTGGGGCCATCAATTTGTTTCGAATGCTCTCTCATTTAAAAAGATCTTGCCCAAGTACCTGCTCTGGGTGTAACCCTAGGGGGCTCAGCTCACCCAACATTTTCTCTATTTATTAATACCTGATTCCTGACCCTTTCCTCTTGGCCACAGGTCGGTTTAAGTCATATCTAGCATACACAAACTCTTGGGGCATCCAATTTGTTTCGAATGCTCTCTCATTTAAAAAGATCTTGCCCAAGTACCTGCTCTGGGTGTAACCCTAGGGGGCTCAGCTCACCCAACATTTTCTCTATTTATTAATACTGATTCCTGACCCTTTCCTCTTGGCCACAGGTCGGTTTAAGTCATATCTAGCCATACACAAACTCTTGGGGCCATCCAATTTGTTTCGAATGCTCTCTCATTTAAAAAGATCTTGCCCAAGTACTGCTCTGGGTGTAACCTAGGGGGCTCAGCTCACCCAACATTTTCTCTATTTATTAATACCTGATTCCTGACCCTTTCCTCTTGGCCACAGGTCGGTTTAAGTCATATCTAGCATACACAAACTCTTGGGGCATCCAATTTGTTTCGAATGCTCTCTCATTTAAAAAGATCTTGCCAAGTACCTGCTCTGGGTGTAACCCTAGGGGGCTCAGCTCACCCAACATTTTCTCTATTTATTAATACCTGATTCCTGACCCTTTCCTCTTGGCCACAGGTCGGTTTAAGTCATATCTAGCCATACACAAACTCTTGGGGCCATCCAAATTTGTTTCGAATGCTCTCTCATTTAAAAAGATCTTGCCCAAGTACCTGCTCTGGGTGTAACCCTAGGGGCTCAGCTCACCCAACATTTTTCTCTATTTATTAATACTGATTCCTGACCTTTCCTCTTGGCCACAGGTCGGTTTAAGTCATATCTAGCCATACACAAACTCTTGGGGCCATCCAATTTGTTTCGAATGCTCTCTCATTTAAAAAGATCTTGCCCAAGTACCTGCTCTGGGTGTAACCCTAGGGGGCTCAGCTCACCCAACATTTTCTCTATTTATTAATACCTGATTCCTGACCCTTTCCTCTTGGCCACAGGTCGGTTTAAGTCATATCTAGCCATACACAAACTCTTGGGGCATCCAATTTGTTTCGAATGCTCTCTCATTTAAAAAGATCTTGCCCAAGTACTGCTCTGGGTGTAACCCTAGGGGGCTCAGCTCACCCAACATTTTCTCTATTTATTAATACCTGATTCCTGACCCTTTCCTCTTGGCCACAGGTCGGTTTAAGTCATATCTAGCCATACACAAACTCTTGGGGCCATCCAATTTGTTTCGAATGCTCTCTGCATTTAAAAAGATCTTGCCAAGTACTGCTCTGGGTGTAACCCTAGGGGGCTCAGCTCACCCAACATTTTCTCTATTTATTAATATGATTCCTGACCTTTCCTCTTGGCCACAGGTCGGTTTAAGTCATATCTAGCCATACACAAACTCTTGGGGCCATCCAATTTGTTTCGAATGCTCTCTCATTTAAAAAGATCTTCCCAAGTACCTGCTCTGGGTGTAACCCTAGGGGGCTCAGCTCACCCAACATTTTCTCTATTTATTAATACCTGATTCCTGACCCTTTCCTCTTGGCACAGGTCGGTTTAAGTCATATTAGCCATACACAAACTCTTGGGGCATCAAATTTGTTTCGAATGCTCTCTCATTTAAAAAGATCTTGCCCAAGTACTGCTCTGGGTGTAACCTAGGGGCTCAGCTCACCCACATTTTCTCTATTTATTAATACTGATTCCTGACCCTTTCCTCTTGCACAGGTCGGTTTAAGTCATATCTAGCCATACAAACTCTTGGGGCATCAAATTTGTTTCGAATGCTCTCTCATTTAAAAGATCTTGCCCAAGTACGCTGTCTGGTGTAACCTAGGGGGCTCAGCTCACCCAACATTTTCTCTATTTATTTAATACGGTGATTCTGCCTGACCCTTTCCTCTTGGCACAGGTCGGTTTAAGTCATATATTCTAGCCATAACACAACTCTTGGGCATCAATTTGTTTCGAATGCTCTCTCATTTAAAAAAGATCTTGCCCAAGTACCTGCTTTTGGGTGTAACCCTAGGGGCTCAGTCACACCAAATTTTAATCTCTTTTATTATACCTGATTCATGACCTTTGACCCTTTCCTCTTGGCCCAGGTGGTTTAAGTCATTATATGCATACACAAACGAAAAGGGGGGCATCAAATTTGTTTCGAATGCTCTCCTCATTTAAAAAAAGATCTTGCCCAGTACTGCTCTGGGTGTAACTAGGGGGGAGCTCATATAAACTAGCCATTACACAACTCTCTTGGCATCTATTTGTTTCGACTGATTCTCCTTTCCTCTTGGCACAGGAGCTCTCAACATAAAACAAGTACTGCTCTGGGTAAACAAACTAAAAAAGGGGCTCAGCTCAAAAAAAAAACATTTTAAAAATAAAAAAAAATTTAATTAAACCGCCTGATTTTTTAAACAAAAAAAAAAAATTTTGCGCATTTCGTTTAAAATAAAGCCAAAAAAACTCTTTGGGCCACAAAGTTTGGTTTCGAATGCTCTCTTCATTTAAAAAGATCTTTTGCCCAAGTACAGCTGGTGTCACCTAAAAAAAAAGGGGCTTAGCTCAACCACATTTTTCTCTATTTATCATAAAAACTGATTCCTGACCCAAAAAAAAAATAAAAAAACAAACAAAGGTATTAAAAAAAAAAAAGTCAAATCCTAAACTGCATACTTTAAAAAATCTAAAAAAAAAAAAAGTTAAAAAAGAATGCTAAAAAACAAACAACTAAAAAAAAAAAGATTTAAGGCAATAAAAAAAGAAAAAAAGGAAACTAGTACTGCTCTGGTGTAACCCTTTGGGGCTCAGCTCAAAGAAAAGCCTCAACATTTCTCTATTTAGGTTCTCCCTTAAAGGACTATGGCGTGATTCATAAGCTATATAAAAAAACAACAGTAAAAATCCAGAAAGGACAAAGAGTAGATAAAATCATAAGGCGTAAAAAAAAAAAAACTCGGCTTATTTTCCGCACTGAGAGTATACCACCCTAGCAGCATATGGGTACAAAACTGGGCAAGAATTAGTTTCGGGATCATGAGACTCATTTGTTTGAGAATGCTCTACCCGTTCACGTCGTTCGGGTAACCCAAGACTTGGTATGAGTCAAGAATTATAAATTTTAAAGACAAAGTCTAATAACCAAAAGGGACAGAAAAAAGAAAAACATAGTTTATGGTAGTTAGTCCGTCTTGGGTTGAAAGTCCATCCGCAGGCTTATTTGGCCCCCATTGTTGGTTTGAAACTCCAGACCGTTCGGGAGCATGTCATCTGCTGGGCAAATACGCCTTAGTCCACAAGAAAAAATTCCAATGGGGCCTCCAGCTCACCAATAAAAAAAACTAAAAAAAAAAGCTAGATCTCTATTTAAAAAAAAGTTTACTCTAGCCTGCTTAAATCCCCCTTAACAAAAAGAAGGGAAAAATCTTTGTTGGCAGCATGGTCCTGAGCCCCGTGAAGCACCTCCGCTCACGTTGGTCCATAGAAAGATATCTTAAGTGAACTTGTATGTAGCCAGTAAAAAATTTTACAAAAGTAATAAAAAAAAAAATCAAAGAGTAGACAAACAAACCCAGGGAAAGAAAGTTGCTTTGTTGGAGGGGAATTATACCAGAGGTACACCCCTATTCGATCGGACCTCCTGGTCCAGCTAGCAGTCTTGGGGACAAGGTTCTTCAAGCCTGGCAACGAAAAAAAAACAAAAAAAAAAAAAGGAAAAAAAAAATTAAATAAAAAAACAAGAAAAAAAAAAAAATAACAAAAAAAAAAAAGAACAAAAAAAAAAAAAAAAAGAAAAAAAAAAAAAAAAAATACCCCAAAAACAAAAAAAAAAACGAAAAAAAAATAAAAAAAAAAAAAATTGTCGCAGATTCGTGTCAGGCTGAGGGGCTAAAAAAAAAAAGAATAAGGGAGTGTAGGAAAAAAAAAAGAAAAAAAAAAAAAAAAAAAATTTTGTTCCCAAGGTAGCTGCTTCTTGGGTGTAGCTAGGGGAAAAGAAACAGGAGAGAAAAAAAAAAAAAAAACTCCAGCCTAAAAAAAAAAAAAAAGGTAATTGGGCACAGAATTGGGGGATTTAATTGGATCTAAAAAAAAAAAAAATCACCATAAATAAAAGGCCTTTTCGTTGGTCCCAGACGTGTTTATTAAACAAAAAAAAAAAAAAAAAATAAAAAAAGGCTAGAAAAATAACCAGAGGAGACAAGAAGTGTAAAATTTTAAACAGTTTAGGAGTTGTGTCGGACAGAAGGCTCGCACTATATCTGCTCCCCATGGGGTTACACCACAAAAAAAAAAAAAAAAAAAAAGCCCCCCCGAGGACTTGGGCAACGGAATCTTCGATCATGGATCACCATAGGTATTCCCAAGTACTTTTGGTACAAGAGATAAGATATAAGTTTAAATAAATAACAAGAAATGGGAAAAGGGTTAGAGGGAAAACAAGTGTTTGGGAGATGTCACGTCGGACAAAAATCAAAAAAAAAAAAAATTTAAAGCTCCGCTGACGGTTAAAAAAAAACGCCACCAGAGCAGGTACTTGAGCAGATCTTTTTAAAAATGAGGAGCATTCAGAACAAAATTGGATGGCCGCAAGAGTTTGTGTATGGCTAGTATATGAGCCTTAAAACAAAAAAGAAAAAAAAAAAAAAAAAAAAACCTGTGGCCCCCGGTAAGAGGAAAGGGTCCCGATGAATTCAGGTATTCATTAATAATAGAGAAAAATGTTGGGTGAGCTGAGCCCCAAGGGTTACAACCCAGAAAGCAGGGTACTTGGGCAAGATTTTTTCAATGAGAAGAGCATTGCGAAACAAATTGGATGGCCCAAGAGTTTGTGTAGGTAGATATGACTTAAATCGACCTGTGGCAAGAGGAAAGGGTCAGGAATCAGGTAGGATTAATAATAGAGAAAATGTTGGGTGAGCTGAGCCCTAGGGTTAGCCCACCAGATCTCGCAGGAGCAGGGGCAGTTCTTTTTAAATGAGAGAGCACTTCGAAACATGAAATTGGATGGCCACTAAGATGTTTGTGTATGGCTATATATGACTTAAACGACCTGTGGCAGAGGAAAGCGGTATCAGGAATCAGGATAGAGAAAATGTTGGTGAGCTGAGGAGCCCTAGGGTTACA
Organism: Microglena sp. YARC; assembly: GCA_022414725.1. Taxonomy (NCBI): domain Eukaryota; kingdom Viridiplantae; phylum Chlorophyta; class Chlorophyceae; order Chlamydomonadales; family Chlamydomonadaceae; genus Microglena; species Microglena sp. YARC. The sequence continues at coordinate 5,722 of JAJSRW010001855.1, read as the reverse complement.
CCAGAGCAGGTACTTGGGCAGAGATCTTTTTAAATGAGAGAGCATTCGAAAAATTGAATGAGGCCCCAAGAGTTTGTGTATGGCTAGATATGACTTTAAACCGACCTGTTGCCAAGAGGGAGAAGGGTCAGAATCAGGTATTAATAATAGAGAAAATGTTGGGTGAGCTGAGCCCTAGGGTTTAGCACCAGAGCAGGTAACTTGGGCTAGATCTTTTTAAATGAGAGAGCATTCGGGAAAACAAATTGGATGGCCCAGAGTTTGGTTGTACGATGGCTAGATGTATGACTTAAAAACGACCTGTGGCCAAGAGGAAAGGGTCAGGAATCAGGTTATGAATAGACGAAATGTTGGGTGAGACCTGAGCCCCAAGGGTTACACCAGAGCAGGGTATTGGGAAATGAATTTTTTTAAAATGAGCAGCATTTCGAAACAAACTTGGATGGCCCAGAGTTTTGTAATGCTATTATAGGCTAGATATGACTTAAAAACGATTTTTTTGCAAGAGGAACGGTCATGATAGGTAATATGAAATGATTAAATGATTTGGGTGACTGTGCCCCCTAGGGTTACACCAGAGGAGGTTACTTGGGCAAGATCTTGGTTTAAAGTGAGAGGACATATTCGAACAACATTGGGCCCCAAGAGCTCTTTGGTGGTTATCAGATAACTGACTTAATTTACCGGACCGTGTGGCCAGAGTAAGGAGTCATCGAAAAACAGGTAAATAATAAAAAGAGAAAATGTTGGGTGAGCTGAGCTCCCCCTAGGGTTACACCCAGAGCAGGTACTTGGGCAAGATCTTTTTAAAAATGAAAGAAAAAAAGAGATGCAGTCGAACGAATTGGATATGGCCAAGAGTTTTTGTATGGCTAGATTATGATTAAACCGACCTGTGGCTAAGAGGAAAGGGTCAGGAAATAGGTATTAATAAAATAGAGAAATGTTGGGTGAGCTGAAGCCCCTAGGGTTCACCCGAGCAGGTACTTGGGCAAGATCTTTTAAATGAGAGAGCTTCGAAACATTGGATGGCCCAGAGTTTGTGTATGGCTAGATATGGACTTACTGTGGCTCAAGAGGAGAACGGTTCATTGAATTCAAGGTATTTAATAAGAGAAAATGTGGGTGGCAGGCCCCTAGGGTTACACCAGAGAGTAACTTGGGGAAGATCTTAAAATGAGGAGAGTATTCAAACAAATTGGATGGCCCAAGAGTTTGGTTGTATGGCTAGATATGATTACTTAAACGGGACTGTGGCCAAGGGAAGGGGTCAGGAATCAGGTTTAATAAATAGAGAAAATGTTGGGGTGGCTGGATAGGGTTCACAGAGCAGGTCTTTGGGCAAGGATCTTTAATGAGAGAGAATTCGGAACAAATTGGGATCGGCCCAAGGGTTTGTGTATGGCTAGATATGCTTACCCCAGAGCTAGGTACAGGATCGGATCTTATTATATGAGAAAGCTGTTGGGTGAGCTGAAGCAAATTTGAATGCCACCCCAGGGTAGTGTCATGCAAGATTGCTAGAATAATGAGAGATTCGAACTGAATTGGTATGGAGCTGGGTCCCAAAGTTTGGTTATGGATAGATATGATTAATACCGACCTGTGGCCAAGGGGAAAGGGTCAGGAATAGGTATTAATAAATAGAGAAATGTTGGGTTGAGCATAAGCCCGATAACACCCATCGGGGGAAGATCAAGTTTGAGAGGCTGTTTTCGCAAAATCTTTTTTAATGAGAAGCATTCGATAAAAATTGGGATGGCCCAAGAGTTTGTGTATGGCTAGATATGACTTAAAAACGACTGTGGCCAGAGGAAAGGGTCAGGAATAGCGGTATTAATAAATAGAGAAAATGTTGGGTGAGCTTGAGCCCCCTAGGGTTACACCCAGAGCAGGTACTTGGGCAAGATCTTTTTAATGAGAGACGGATTCGAAACATTAATTTGTGGCCCAAGAGTTTGTGTATGGATATATATGACTCTTTAAACGACCTGTGGCCAAGAGGAGAAGGGTCAGGAATCAGGTATTAATAACTAGAAGAAATGTTGGGTGAGCTGAGCCCCCTAGGGTTACAGCCAGAGCACGGTACTTGGGCATAGAATTTTTTAAATGAGAGAGCATTCGAAAGCAATTGGATGGCCCAAGAGTTTGTTATGGTAGATATGACTTAACCCGACCTGTGGCAAGAGCAAGGGTCAGGGGTCGGAATCAGGTAATTAATATAGAGAAAAATGTTGGGTGAGCGAGGCGCTAGTGGTTACACCCAGAGCAGGTATTGGGCAAGATCTTTTTAAATGAGGAGAGCATTCGAAACTAAATTGGATGGGCCAGAGTTTTGTGTATGGCATTAGATTAATGCTTAAACTCGACCTGTGCTGGCCAGTTAGGAGCAAGTGGTCAGGCGCAAGAGGTATTAAACTTATGTCAATAGGGAAATCAGGTATTACGTTCTGGAGAAACTTGGGCAAGCTGAGAAGCCCCTGGAGGGTTAACAACCAAGGCAGGTAACTCTGGGCAAAGGGCACAGCAAGGATCTTTTTATTGAGAGAATTTATAAATGGCTAGATATGACCGATTCAGGAAACAAATTGGTGTACTTGTCAAGTAAATGAGAGAGCATTCGAAAACATAATTGGATGGCCCAAGAGTTTGTGTATGGCTAGATATGACATTAAAACCCGTACTGTGTGGCCAAGGAGGGAAAGGGTCAGGAATAGTATTATAAATAAGAGAAAATGTTGGCAGGTGAGGCTGAGCCCCTCAGGGTTACACCAGCATCGCGTTTATTCGGGCAAGATCTTCTTTAAAATCGTAGCACGAGCAATTTCGAGAATCAAACATATGATGGCCCAAGAGTTTATGGGTAATGGGCCTAGAATATGTATTTTATGTAGGGCCGCAGGACGGAAGGGGGCGGAAATCAGGTTATTATAAATAAATAGAGAAATAGATGTGGGTGAGCTGAGCCCCTACGGGTTACACCCAGAGCAGGTACTTGGGCAAGATCTTTTTAAAATGAGAGAGCATTCGCAAACAATTGGATGGCCAAGAGTTTGTGTATGGCTCACGATATGACTTAAACGCGACTGTGGCCAAGAGGAAAGGGTCAGGAATAAGGTATTAATAAATAGATAACAATGTTGGGTGAGCTGAGGCCCCTAGGGTTACACCACAGAGCAGGGTTACTTGGGCAAGATCTTTTTAAATGAGAGAGCATTCGAAACAAATTGGAGTGGCCCAAGAGTTTGTGTATGGCTAGATATGACTTAACCGACCTGTGGCCAGAGGAAAGGGTCAGGAATCAGGTATTAATAAATAGAGAAAATGTTGGGGGTGAGCCTGAGCCCCTAGGGTTTACAGCCCAGAGCAGGTACTTGGGCAAGATCTTTTTAAATGAAGAGAAGAGCATTCGAAACAAATTTGATTGCCCAAGAGTTTGTGTATGGTAGAATATGACTTAACCGACCTGTTGGCCAAGAGGTAAAGGGTCAGGAATCAGGTAGTTAATAAATGAGAAAATGTTGGTGAGCTGAGCCTAGGGTTACACCAGAGCAGGTTTGGGAAGATTTTTAATGAGAGAGGCATCAAAATGAAATTGGATGGCCAAGAGTTTGTGTAGATGGCTAGAATATGACTTAACGACCTGTGGCAAGAGGAAAGGGTCTGAATCAGGAGGAAAAGGTCATGAGAATGGGTATTATGTATAGTTAAATGCTGGGGTGAGCTTCGAGGCCCCTAGGCGATTAACCGAGCAGTGTACGAGTCTTGGGGCAAGATTTTTAAGATATGAGAGAGCAATGATTAGAGGAGAACATTCTAACCCAATATTGGATGGCCCATTGGCAGAGTTTGTGTATGGTTAGATATGACTTAAAACCGGACCTGTGGCCAAGAGGAAAGGGTCAGGAATCAGGTATTAAATAAATAGAGAAAATGTTGGGTGAGCTGAGCACCTTGGGGTTTAACACCAGAGCAGGTACTTGGGCAAGATCTTTTTTAAATGAGAGGCATTCAAAATGAATTGGATGGCCCCATAGTTTTGTGTATGGTTAGATGTTGACGGGATAAAGAGAGCTGTTAGCAAGAGGAGATGAGTGGGAAATGAATTTGAGAGTGTCGCGCAGCCTTTTCAGACCTGACCAGGTGTTCACCCTGAGCAGGTACTTGAGGAAGGATTTTTATAAGAGAGCCACCATGCATGGATAGATTGTCCTAAGAGTGTGTAAATATGGTTAGATGTGATTGAAAACAAGCTGTAGCCAGAGGAAGGGAGTAGAAATGGAATTGAGAGTGTGCGCGTGGTTATTTGCTGACCTGCAACCTCCCTGGTGTTACACCCTGAGCAGGTACTGAGGAAGCATTTTCTCAAGAGAGAGAGTCACCTGCCCTGCTCAAAATGTTTCCTCCCAAAACTTTTGTAAAGCGCTTCAGATGATATGCATACTGGAGTTTGTGCCAAGGGGACAAGAGTAGAGACGAGTATGGAAGTCCCACAGAACGAAAAGGTGACTAGAAGGAAGCTAACACATAGCAGAATGTTTGGGTGAGCATGCCACTAACTATAGACTAACGCAGGCTAATAATAGCTACAACACACTTAGGGTAGCGCTGTAAAAGCTAAACATAGGCTGGAACGCCTGGACAACATGGAAAACTTTAGACCGAAATAGGGAGTGAATAGACGGACTCATGACGTGAATATCGGACATACGGAACAATATGGACAAGTAACGGACAAATGGGACAAGTAATCGGACAATATCGGACAATATGACAGTATCGGACAATCATCGATAATAGCCTGGGAACGGTGAACTGAAGTGGCGAGGATCGTGAAGATAGCTGGAATAGCCTGGAAATGCCCGATAGCCCCGAAAATAGCCTGAATGCCTGACATAGGCTGGAGCGGTGATTTAACTGCGAGGATCGATGAAAAGAGCCTGAAATGGCCTGAAATGCTGGGAAGAGGTGATTTTAACGGTGCGAGGATCGATGTAAGCCTGGAAATAGTCCTGGAAATAAGCGTGGAAGACCGGTGATTTAAACGTGCCGGGATCGATGAAAAGGCACTGGATAGCCTAAAATGCCTGAAATAACCGAAATAGCCTAGGAGCGGTGAGAGTATCGGGCAAGTACGGGGAAAATAGCTGGGAAGCTGAAAAAGCCGAAATAACGCAAATAGCCTGAGTTAGCCTAGGGATTCGTGGGAGTATCGTGCAATGTATCGTAATGAAAATCAGAGTGACTCGACGGGGGTGCCTCACGGGGTGCCTCACGGGTGGCCTCACGGGGTGCTCACGGGGTGCCTCGGGGGCCTGCGGGGCGTCACGGGGTGCTCACGGGGTGCTAACGGGGTGCTGCGGGGGCGCTAGGGGTGCTCGGGGTGCTACGGGGTGCTCATCAGGGGGTGCTTCCGGGGTGCTGGGGGCGCTCAACGGGGTGCTACGGGGTTGCATCACGGGGTGGCCTCACGGGGGTGCTGCGGGCCGCCTCACGGGGTTGCCTACGGGGGTGCTCGCGGGGCGCCTTTACGGGGTGCCCGCGGGGCGAAGAAGAACTTAAGAATGTGCGGAGCTCTAAGCCGGAGCGTTTGGAGCGGAGGGGCCCAGGGGGCGGAGCCATCCCAAAAACGTGCATGTAGACTCAATATTATTACGTCAGCCACTGTACAAAGCTATAAGTTCATACAACATAGTAACCTTATAGCCTCTCACTTAAACGT